>JBBIGA010114003.1:0-10534 GCA_037576975.1 Alestes dentex | reverse complement strand
GTGTGTGTGTGTGTGTGTGTGTGTGTGTGTGTGTGTGTGTGTGTGTGTGTGTGTGTGTGTGTGTGTGTGTGAACCAATTGCACTCTTTGAGAGAACCAAATACTCTCATAATGATTGGAATAATGGAAAATATGCCAAAGTGGTGACATTTTGCTGGTCCTCACAAGGAAACATGCTGTTCATACCCTAAACTGAACTTTTTTATCAAAAAAAAAAAAACTAAAAGACTACAAAGGTTATGCTCATTGGTTATTGGTTACTGAGGTTATAGTCTGGATTAGGTTTAGGTGAAGGTGTAGTATTACAGAAATAAATACTCAGTCAATAGAGAGGGCTTACAACAGTAGTAATACCAACAATTGTGTGCGTGTGTGGTCTTATGGGTCTCACAAATACAATGAAAGTTCTGCCGAAGGGTGTAAAAACAACTGGAGCTTGGTCTGTCATCACCTGGGAGCTACTAAATGTCTACAGCTAGGAAGCAAGAGAGCTGTTAGGTTAATTTGGCTACTTTAGGCTTGTACTTTAATAGCTGCACAAAATGTGTTTACACAACAGTTAACCGCCAGCTAAAAGTTTATAATAATGACTGGCCTATTTAACACAGTTATAAAGTGTAGTTTGAAATCCAATAAGTGAGAAACACAAAGATCTTGAGATGTTTTGTATAATATGTCAAGGTTTTGGAAACATTGGTAAGTTGTCAAATGATTAACAGTACACTGCAATGATCTATAGTAATGTTATCTACCTCAAGATTTGACCACCACGAGGCTCTACCTCACAGATTCTTAACACCATACCTCATCCACTACTCACCCCTCATACCTGCTTATCTTCTTCATAATGCCTCTCATCCATGGTAACCTTTCTTTCAGGACCTGCAACATGAGAAATGTATTATACAATACATTATACTTTAAAATCTACTGGCAAGTGTGATGGAAAAATACAATCTGACCCTGTCTGTATCATATTGTTAACCCTGAAGGAGGGTTGTGGAGTCTGCTTATCAGACACCGTCCGGGTCCTCCTATCCTTCTTGTGTGTTTATGCTTTCACTGCTCGGGGTTCTTCCTCACACACACCTGTCTGGGTGCGGACTGAACATTCTCTGCAGAGAATAAAGACTCTGGTTTAAAGTCTCTCTCCGAGGTTTCTTAAAAATTCCACAAGACTAGTCTACTTGAAACATTTAGGGTCAATGCTAGTGGGTGGAGTGGCGATTAGAACATCACCTTGTTTGAGAAATAACAGTAGCAAGTAAATAAGCAAAATTGCATTGTCCTGTTTTTACTAACTGAGCTTAATTTTCATATGGAGGGTAAAAACTTTTCATTAGGTTTTTTGGCACTGAGGCCTAAAAGAGTTGTTCCATTGAGCTGAATCTTTTACACCTAACTGGCTTAAGAACATGACCCAACAAGGCTTACCCATTCATGCTCTCAGATCCCACCACACTGCATGTTAGTCTATTGTAGTGATGACACCCTCCCCCTCACCCCGTAAGACCATACTCAGTTCAGCTGTAGTGATCTTCTCCTTGTATGTATGCTGTGGTTCAAATTCAATTCCCATAAAGAATATCTCTATGTACCTAAGCAGTTAAGAAACACCCAATTAAAAGGGCTCTGATAAGAAGGGAGTTTCCCCTGCAATCAGACAGTTGTGGGTTTGAATCCCAGGACTGCCAGGTGGCACCACTGAGGTACCCTTGAGCGAGGTCCCGTCCCCACACACCGCTCCCCGGGCGCTGCATCACTGGCTGCCCACTGCTTCACTTGAGTTAAATGGGTTAAATGCAGAGGACTCCAGTCATTTCGTCCAGGATCAATATAGTATGTAAAATAAATGTTAACAACATAAAGCGTGCCTTTACGGTAAGCCACTTTGTATCCATGGCGAGTGAATTGATCTATTAGTTTGTCTTTGAATTAGTCATGTCTACCAGCTTTAATAGGGACATCTGGTGGCCTAGCGGTTAGGGAGTTGCCCCTGTGATCAGAAGGTCGTGGGTTTGAATCTCAGGACTGCCGGTGGCACCACCGCAAAGTACCGTCCCCACACACTGCTCCCCAGGTGCTGCGTTCCTGGCTGCCAGCCTGCGTCACTTGGTGAGTGGGTTAAATGCAGAGAACCGTTTCATATTATGATGCTTTCACGTGTGACAAATAGACTTACTTAAATGCAGAGGACTCAAGTAGTTTCCTCTGGGATCAGTATAGTATGTGAAATAAAAAATAAAGCATGCCTTTACTGGAAGTCATGCGGTCATTTTCAGGCTTTGTATTCGGGGCAAATGAACTGATTTGTAGTTTCTTCGAATTTGTGTCCGTTAGCTTTGATGGAGCACGTTACTATGGTGACAGGAGTTTGATGTTGGTGCTTTATCCAAAAAGTCTGTGGTAACACAGCCTTACATCGCTTGGAAACTCCTGTGCCACACTGATCTGCAGCAGTATGATTAGTTTGCAGGCAAACAAACGGGTCTTATGCTGCAGACGGATTGGGGGGAGGTGGGAAGGAGCCCTGCTTAGCAGGACAGCGTACATTCCCTTCCCTGCTTAGGGCAGTCAGTCACAAGACCCGAGCATCCATGAGCACAAACCTCTGGCAGGGGCGAGAGAATTTCAAGCAGCTACACACACACACACACACACACACACACACACATACATTTACACACGCACACAATTTCCTTCTTGTTTTTTTTTCTTTTTGTTTGTTTGCTTGTTTTGATCCAAGAGGACAGGAGCATGGCGCGAGAAATCTCTCCAGCACTTCTGACTCTCCAAACGTGACGCCCGGCTGCCGAGCGATGTTCCTTCCCCCAAACTTGCGAGAGGACAGCCGAGCTGGAAGTTTTCTGCTCATCTAAACTCTGGTGATGATATTGAGGCGAAAGGAGGGGCGAATGTCAACGGGACCGAGCACGAGTTGAAAAAAAAAGAGAGGAAAAAAAGAGAGAGGAAAAAAAAAAATCTAAGGAGAAAGATGTCTACACTGCTTGCCACCCACCCGAAATCGATTGTATTACATTCAAGAAGCTTCGCACTTGACGTATAAAACGGGACGCATGTTCTCCAGCGTGACACGAGACAAGCACGTCTTTTGCACTCATTCCATCTTCAACTGTTGGAGGATATTTTTCTGACTACCTTCCCACCAAAAGGCAGACCCCCACACAGACGTCTAGTAGTGTAAGTTACTTTACTATTATTATTATTATTATTATTATTATTATTCCTATTATTATTATTATTTATGCCTTTATGACACAGTGATGGGGAAGCATTTTTAAGAATTTGAGCTGAAACAATTAGTTAACGCACTGCGTTGAGGCAGTGGAACGTCTTTCAAACTTTCATCTTGTTACAAAAAGCAATACAGCTAGAAGTATTTCGTGATGTTCACGTGTTGAAAGTGGTTAAAAAACGTTATTGCCAAATTACAAAACATCATTTACATTATGGATCACAAGGAATAAAACATTTATGAAAGAACACAATGGAAGGTCAGTTTTATAAGACTCCAAAACATACCTGTGGTATAGACCTTTAGCAAAAAAAACATTTGCAAAACGTGATCAGTTCAAAGAGGAAATTATGTTTAATTGATGCTGTAACCCGAAAGGGACAATTTGTCTATGAGGGTAATGAGATGAGATGACATTACATTCTGTTTAAAGAAAAATGCTTCTTTGATGCTGTAGAAGAACCAGTTTTGGTTCTTCTGTGTAAGATCTGAAAAAGAGAAGAACATTTTCAAAGTGTTTGGAATCGTCCCATAGTATGAGGGTTTTGAACCAATGTAGGGATTTTTTTTGTGGAGCCTTTACATCCTGTGAAGATTCTAAAGAAGGTCCTCATTCACAAAGAAATAGCTCTGTAAAACACAATCCACTGGGTTCCTTATGGATGCAAAAAGTGACTCCAAGGAACCCTTTCATCCACCTTGAATTTGAAACGTGGATGAAAGTAATAATGTGTTCAGTCGACATTATCATTTGTAACTATTAATTGCATTTTGCTTGCTAGTGTTGGGCAGAAAGCAGTGTGTAGGCTTCAGATACTTTAATGGATTTGGGTCACTGCATGTCTGGTACATTTCTTATGTCTTGGAGCGGTGACGAGCTCTTGCCACCGTCTCTAGGTACGCACCGTGATGTCGGATGATTTATGGGGTTCTGTATGAAATATGTCTTGACTGGATCCTTGTTGTTTATTTATTTGTTTATCAGGCTGAAACAAAGTCATGCAGGCTGAGAAGAGATGGCACATATTATTGAGTATAATAGTTTTGCTCGTCACCTCCAGCCAGTGCATGGACAGCAATGAAGGGAAGCAGAAAGAAAGGCGGACCCTACTGGACCTCCTGGTGCAGGCGCTCGGGGACGAGCAGCGGGACAGGCCGGCGTCCCGCCGCATCTCGCTCTACTCCACAGGCCAACACGTGAAGCTTTCCTCGCGTGAAAAGGCTACCTGTTTGCCCAAGCTAGACAACAGCAGGCCAATAGGTAAGCTGCTTTGAGATCAGCTGATGATGCAAACGTAATCCTTGATAGAACTCTTTTTTTTTTTTCCTTCTCTGAATGTGGTTGCAGTTGCAGAGGAATCTTGACGCCGACATCTAAACTGGACTGACAATCACAGATAATCCACTTTATTTTCGGTCCTTTAAACGACTTGAAAGGACACAAGATGTATAATGTACCAAGTCCAGCCACTGTAATGTTCAGTATGAGATTCTAGCAGTGTCCCGTCTGCAGAGGGATGTTTCTTGCACAACTGGTTGCTGCGTCAGTCTGGCTGGCACTGGCTCATTAAGAAGCAGCAAACAATTGTAAGAGCAGCTTGCGTAATCACACCCATCTCACTCACAGTGGTGCTGAAAACGACAGGACGATGGATAATATTGGAATCAGATCGGTTACATTTTACAGATTGAGTCCATTGACCAACTTTGTAGGTTTGACTCAGAAACATTGTACTACAAATTACTGGACACTGACACTATTTTTGGCTTCGTACAAAAGACACTACACTCTGGATGTCTGTTGTGACTCTCCTTCAGTTGCACCTCACACAGGCATATGTGTGCATTTACAGTTTTTGATTTGCAAATTTAGAAACATATACCTTCAGTTAATTAGGAAAGAATATACATTGGGAATCCAATGGATCCCCCAATGGATGGGCCTGTGTGGATAGAAATCTGACACGACACCTGTGTCTTGGGTGACCATAATGGGGCCCTGGATGTGAGTTGAGAAAAGTTTTAAACATGTGTTTTAGGACAAGATCTGGGTTACTATTAATTCAGTGTTTTAATTTAGTGCTAGCCTTATAGATCCAGTGCTGAACTAAGGAAGCAAACTTCTCTATCTTTGGCAGGACCATCACCGTGTCTGCCAAGCTTGATTGTAATGTCTGCCCACAAAAACTGGTTGGCTTGATATAGACAACATTTCATTTGACATGAAAATAAAATGCTACTTTACGAAGGAAAAAGTAGCATTTTATTTTCCAAAAATTATTTATCCAATCTAGCCAGTGGCAGTAATGCAGAGGCAGGTCATTTGACTGGACTTTTTTCAGCAGGGTACCTGATCAAACAGATGTCACCCACACAGATCCAAATTCTTAGCTTTAAATTGGGTTAAATCTATTGCAGAATGTCAGGCTGAATTTGAGGATAAAGTGTTCCATTTCACTAAAGTAACCAAACATTTGGATCCCTGTTGTTTATTGGCCAGCTTTGTGCTGCTGCTTGCTTAGTTCTTGCACATAAAAGCTGACAGAGATGATTCAAGGTGTGGTGCATCTGGAGGCAGTTGTGGTTGTCTTTCAAAAGGATGACCAAAACATTTCAGGGCCAGTAAAGCAGGACATCATGGGCCAAGCAAAAATCTTAATAAATCAACCAGGGAGTCAGCCAAAACATTCAGTGTGTCGACATCAAGTGTTTGGTACACTGTCAAGAAGCAAGAGTGCTCTGGTGAGCTCTGGAGAGCAATAGGAAACAACCTGGCTGACCATGAAGAGCACAGTTTTGATCAGTATATTAACAATACTAATACTATCCAGGATGAAGGCACAGATGAGGTCAGTAACTGACCATAAGTAGAATACACTCAAAACAACATGCAAACCACTGGTAGATCTGAACAGAAAGGCCAGGTTATAGTTTGAAGCAGTGTTTTAATTCGGTAAGACTAAAGATTAAAGGGCAGCAGCGCCACATTCAGAAAAAATGCCATGAAAAATTGTATGTTGATTTTTATTCGATGTTTCACACTGTGCTGCTATACATCAAATGAAACAGAACTAATTATAATTTATTTATCTAAATAGTTATGTTTGAGCAATGCAGTTCATCAGTGTTCTTTAAGTACTGACAATTTCTATGATACGCTTAGATTAACTTATTGAAATGTATTATAGTAATGCTAAATATTGCCCGCCCCTCCATGGTCATGTGTAACCACTGTAATTCAGTCTTGTGTGGTCATGAGTTTTGAAAATCTTCATTTAGGTACCCCCGCAGTGACTCTGTAGTCATGAATTTGTAGGAAAACAGATGCTTTATGAGACAGTGATTGCCATATGTGGTAACGACAATATGCTCCAGCTCCTGGTCTAGCATTGCTGCAACCCCTTGGGGTTTTATATGTCTTTTCGTTTCTTTCTGCGTACTACGTGAATAAATGCAATACAGTAAAGAAGCATACATGACACAGAGAATGCCATACCTGTGGTATAGACAAAAAACTGTGCCGGCAAAGAGGGTAAGCACAGTATTGTGTTAAGCCAGCTATAATTGACTTTAAGACTGTTAACAAAAGCATTAGAGTAAAATCATATTTCAGAGACTAAACTGGGAGCTCCCTTAACTCAGCATACAGGGTAAGACGCACCACATCTCTGTGACCCCAAAGGCTAATAACAGCTAGCCAACAGAAAGCTACAATTTACGTAATACAAAAAGTGGAGGCCCACTTTAATCCTGTTACACGAGTACATCTACCCTCTACCGATTTTGTGAACTTGAGCATCTCGGTAAATTATGTAATGGTCATTTGGCTGCAACAGGAATTATGAAGTGTACAGAAGCATCTGAACTGCTCAGATCTAAATAAAATGCCTCAAGAAAGAGCTTGAGCTTGAAGAAGGATATACATTGCACTACAGCAGCTTTTGACCAGTGCAGTCGTCAAACCTTAGCCCTATTAAGCTTCCATTTTTACAAAACAAGACAGAAAAAACTTTAAACATGCTGGTAGTGAAACTGCCTGTATTAGAGGCCTGGTAGAGGGCGAAAGGTCACATGAACCGCCAGAGTGTCCTCTCCGCGTTAATGCAGGGAAAAAAGCATCAAGCCAGTGATAACTTGAACAGCTCTTAGAAGAGCTTAATCCAAAAACATGCTGATTAGGACTTTAGAAGATTTGTCCATGGGAGCGTCCTAAGACCCCTGTCTTCCTCTCATGTCATGGTGGATACGTTGTAAAGTTGATTTATTTCATTCTGTGGCAATTCTTCACTGAAAAAGTCTAAGAGTAAAGTGTCCATTTGTCACACGTGAACACACCATTGTGTGGGCTTCTTGTGGGCATTGTGTGGGGACCGTACCTTGCTCAAGAGTACCTCACTGGCAGTCCTGGGATTTCTGCTATGATTTAAATATGAAGGAAACATAAAGCCCGTTGTCACTGCCCCTTAACCTCTGTCTATGGGCTGGTGAGTGCTGATCCCAGGACTGACTCCCAGTTAGTTATAGACATTGTTCACCTGCCTCGCACTGTAGTTTTAAATCTCTTTCATATTCCTTTTAGAGAACCTTTGACAGCCGTCTAACTGTAATTACTAGTTTCACTGGTTTGCTTCTGTCTGATGATTGGACTCACTTGTGGCATAATTCATTCAGCTCAAATAGGTGTCGCCCTCGAGCAAGGTACCGCCCTGACACACTGCTCCCCGGGCCCTGCAATGTCGACTGCCCACTGCTTCTCTCAGGTGAATTGGGTAAAAGCAGAGGACTTACCCAAATGCTCTTCCGGAGTTTTTCTAGTCACCTCTTGGCTTGTTCACTAGGAAATTGGATATAAAGATATAAAGTCTATAAAGTTGCTTTGTGACCCACTGCAAAAAGCACTGCACCTCAAGGCCTACCTAAATATTCATTAATACCAATGCCTCAAAATGCTGAATAAGAATGAACTAGTGCTTTACAAACAACTTCATCCCCGAATGACAAGTATGATCAGTTAGTACCTTTCAAAATGTCATATGATCCTGGTTCAATTACCTCAGGACAGGCAGGTAATTTCCCTCTGCCTTAGCTGAGCGATGCAAATAAACACATGTGGAAACTGCGGACCTCAAAGAGCGGATTTCCACTAGAATATTCGGTTTCAGTCATCTTCTCAATGAGTGTACTAGGCTTGTGCTTCTTCTGTTGGATGTAATGCATCTTTGAAGTCTCTAGCCACTGAAATCAAGATGGGTTTGGTAGGCCCCTTACAGGTTGCGTAATAAAATGTGCGCTCACTGGATTTTTGCCATGCTGGTAATACTTTAAGGCTCATTATTGTAATTGCCTAGATAGATTGATTTGGCGCTTTAAATTTGGACTGACAGACTGACCAGTGGCGTGGCTTGTAAATCCACATTTAAAACTCAGAAACTGCATTTGCAGTTCGGCTCTGTTGTTACTGGTTATGGCTGTAGTTCCAGAAACAAAGATATCAAAACAGTTTTCGAGCTTAATTGCAAGGCTTAGGCATGCTCAGCCGCCGATGTTATCACAGTCACCAAGGGACTGGTGCACTGGAGCTTATTTGATTTTGTTTTCTTTTGTGTACTTCAGTTCAGATAGCTATCAACGTCTTAAGGCATGGGGTGTCTTCACGAAGGGTCTCAATGTGGTTTGATTGCAAAATGTACACAAATGCTCCCTTGGTATTTGTGTGTGCTTTTCAGGGTTCGCAGTTGGCCAAGCAATCTCGGCCCTGTTCAATTTTCAGCTGTAAAAATAAATTAAAAAAGGGGTGGGGGGGGGCACAACATATTTCGTCTGTGGATGATTACACAAAAACATGTTGCACGGGCTGTAAATTACTTCTGAGGACATCTGCTTTTGTTGAGTTGGATGCTCTTCAAAGAATAGTTAATGTAGTCATTTCATTTCTTTTTTAGAGTTACATTGATTAGAAACACAATGGAAACGCGTGAGGCGAGACAGCTCATAACTGATGAGGAGGCCGCGGACCTTTAAATAGGCGCCTAACCTGCACCGCACCTTCGTCAGGCCTGAACACACACCTGTAGTACTCTTACATAAGACTCAAGTGCAGGGACATGCTTACAGGCCTGTCTGTAATGCCACTAATTCTATGCTGTATCCTGTCCTCTTTTTCATCAGGGATAAACCGGGGTAAACTGGCATGTGCGCGTCTTACGTTAATGAAACGAGCTGTGACTTTACAAACCTTCCCACATTCATTCATAATAACGCGGGAGCTCTGGCACTCTGTGTGGCGGAGGCTAAAATTAGCAGCGGCATGGATTTGTGCATCTGACATTGATAGGCATTAAAACAATATGAGGAATAATCTCCTTACTGCTGAAGGCCTGGACGCTGCGACGGGGATATTCTCGGGGAGTGGGGACAGTCTGCTTGGGTCAGCCAGGCCGGAGATTGGTCATCATTAAGCGAGGACCCCAGATTACTGGGGGCTGGGCTAACCACCGGGGATTGCGCTCCAAATGAGTACCTGTTCTCTCACTAATCGGTTGCGTCAAAATGTTTAGTCATCGCAGCACAACGGTGTACGTGTCTGAAATGTGTCACGACAAAAGGAATGTGTCATTGCCTCTGATCAGTCCGATCATAATCCGACGAGGTGTAATAGGGAGAGAATGAACTTGCTGGGGGGACAGACTGTTGGGGCATTTATTTACTTCTTTATTTTTAGTCATTTTTGAAAGACGAACAGTGGCCAGTTATCTGACATGCATACTGTTCTCCATTTCACCCTAATGATCAGCGAGTCATAGGGCTGGACACCGGAGGATTTTATATTTCAAAACATGCCATTTTATAATTGTGTAACCTTTATGTTTTAGTGCTGATTTTTTATCATTATGGTGATTAATTGCATAACTTTTTGGAACATACCATGGACGTCGTCGGTACACTAAACAGCTACATATTTTGTTACAAGGACAGCCTAGCTGGTTTATTACAGCGCAGTGTGTGAAACTCTTTGTATTCTAATTGTTTTTATGTGGCACTGTTAGTTTCAATTGATCAAATCTCAGGGTAACTAAACATTGTTGTCTTGAACAGAGGGGTAATATGGCAACATCTGTCATTATTGTGATGAATTATGTCACAGTGTGCTTTTCTGAGCTTATCAGGGAGATCGTCAGCCCTGAAACGATGAATAAAAATCACTGTATTCATAGTTTTTGCTAGTTTATATATATATATATATATATATATATATATATATATATATATGGAATTACTG
>JBBIGA010113992.1:7500-10534 GCA_037576975.1 Alestes dentex | reverse complement strand
GTGTGTATTTTATGTGTCATTTTGTACTCTGTAAAATTTGGGGTCTTTTTATATACTTGTATGCATGTATATAGCTAATAAAGTTTAATTTAACTTTAAGCTAAGAGTAGCAAACTGCAGTCCTGGGAGTTTATTGGTCTTAACACACCAACTAAACCTGGCAGTAAACTACTGAGCTGAATCAGGTGTGACCAGGAAAATCACAGAACTGTTCAGAACTGCAGTCCTCCAGGACTGGAGCTCACCAGCCCTGCCTTAAGCTCATGTCAGCTTTGAATGCTTTTCTATGGAGCCCTCAGGGACGCCCAGATTTTGCTCTACACATTTGCTGCAACCCAACTCACAATGCAGATCATAATGAACGACAGTTAGAGTGATCTTTGTGTCGGATGAATGATATTATGAGCTCAGCCCTGGAAGGAAGGCTGTAATATCATCCCAAGGCCTGCCAGAGAGGCCCTCTGGATTAGTCCCACTGGCAGAAAACAAAAAAAAAAAAGGCAATCACATGACCGACTGTCACATTCTTCCAACTCCTGCAGAGAAATAAATAAATAAACAAATAAATGACACCAGTCTTAGATAGAAATACACAAACAACAAACATGAGCCTTGAGTATTATTGGGGGGAAAAAAAAAAACAAATTAAAATCTCATTTCTCTTTTTTCCTTCCTCTCTCCTTCCCCCTTGCTCTTTCTCTCCAGTGAATACAAACATTAGGAGGAACCTCATTTTTTCTGCTTCTCCTGGTCCCCGGTTCCTGGAAGCACGTCGGCTCCAAGCTTCAAAGAAGACTTTTTTTTTCTTCCACCTCCTGTAAGTTCTTCTCAAGGCCGGCAACAACAAACATAACACGACTTCAGACGGGCAAAAAAAAGGCAGTCTGGACAAAGTAAGCAAGCAAGAATCCAAAGGCCTCCATAAGTAAGCTGCATTTAGACAGGTGTGCACTTAATAAAACATGTATTTTAACTCTTAGAACACGAGCCGGAGGCACAACAAATGGTAAATTGTTATCGTACGGCAAAACAACTCCTTATATGGATGTTTCCCCGGTTTGTGTTGACGCTCGAGGTGTCAGACGTCGTGATGAGCTTTGTTTGGTGTTCCTACATCATGTAGAACAAAAGATATTGTAATTTAAAAAACATGTGATAATAACGACTAATGTGGTTTTAAAAACGGCATCACTCGCAAATACCCATGAGGAACAAAAATACCCAAATTACTTCTATTTCAGTTTTTAGAAATAAACGGAAAAACCTGGGAGAACTTTCGGGACAGTCTCCGCCCACAAGTGGGGGGGACCCGCAGAGCGAGGGGGTCCAGAGAGCAAACACGAGTTTTGTACTTTTTAGGCTGTTTTTATTTGTTGAAATCAGATTCTAAGGGTTAAAAACACAGTTCTAAGGGTTAAAAACACAGTGTGTTTGTGTTTTAGTTGGAGGTACATCGAGTGCTCCACACTGGTATGACTGACATTCAAAAGTCCAGACAGTTTGAAAATAAAAAAAGGTTTACTTTCCTGTAAATGTGCATCTCTGACAGCATTTCCTGAAGTTACCTTATGAACAACTCCCAGGCCGCCGAGTGCTGTATGTGTACTTTTATGGGTGGGCAAACATTAAATAAAACCAAATAAAAACCCAATGTGGTCACCTGTTGAAAAGCGGCTCTGTGAGCGCGTTCAAAGCTGCCGGTCTGTCTCGCAGGTCATAAATTCCACAGGCCGGGAGGAAATATTGGGAGGCAGATTTTCAGCGCTCTTACACAACACTACTGCATGTTTGCACATCTGAAGTAGTGTCGAGAAAGCTGTGTGTGTGGGTCAGCGCGGTTTATTCTGCGAAAAACCATCTCGTAGGAAGCTGCTCATGGGAAGAAGCCCCATTAAAAGTTCCTGGTAAAGCTGGATCCATATTAAGAGCCGGGACTGAAAGTTGCATTACTTTAGTCTGAAAAACATGCTGAAGTTGAGCAATATTCCCCGAATTCTTTAAAGAGCTACACCCGAGATTCTGTTACTTGCTGTGCATCATAAAATTATGAGTTTCTTTTGGCTGAACTGCTAATGTCTATAGAAAAAAAAGGTCCACAAGCCTGAGCTAGCTCCAATAGATCAATATCTTAAAAGCATGAAGTGGCAGAACGAGAGAGCCAAAATTGGCCCCCCGACGTGGCTGCTGTTACACGGCCGTCTTCACAGGAATGGGTGGAACTCCTAAATACCACTTCCAAGACCGGGGAGGAACGTGGCTGTGGAAGTCAAACTGAAACGGGAGTTCAAAAATCTGCCTCACGTTCAGAGCTCAGCTCAAATGGATCATGATCATGTGCAAATCTACATCAAGCTCTGTTCAGGTTTATTTGGGTTTTCCAGAGGCAGGTGGTGAGACAGCCCCCAACAATTTGCATGCGACGAGAAATCTTGGCAATAAATCGAGTGGCTACTTGATTTAGACATTGTTATTACACCAATACATTTTCTTTCTCTTCCTTTCTTTCACTCTCTCTTTCTCTCCTCCATCTTTCTCTATCCACACTCTCTTTCTTTCTCTCTTTTCTCTGTCTTTATCTACATTTCCCGTTTCTCTTTCTTTCTTTCTCTCTCTCTCTCGCTGTCCCCTTCTCTTTCTTTCTTTCTCTTTATCTTTCTCTGTGTTTCCCTTTCTCTCTCATTCTTTCTCTCCTTTTCTGTCTTTCCGCCCCTCAGCCCTGTCGTTGTTACACCAATATTCAATACGTTCTGTTGCCCACAAGCAGAAAGTACATACATTTAATTTAGGCATTATTTAGGTCTACCTTAAGCCATCTAAAGTAAACCCGCTTCAGACTAAACTGAGAAACATGAGTGGCAATTACATTCTCTCACCTCCTGTTGTAAAATTAACAGACTTCTACAGGTGGATAATGTGCAAATATCCATCAAAACACTATAAACCTTCGCTGCCCCGAGTAAATGATCAAATAAAGGCTTTGATACGAAGAGATGTTTTATTTTAATTAAGAACATTGCGTACTGTAGTGTGGTGT
>JBBIGA010113992.1:0-2500 GCA_037576975.1 Alestes dentex | reverse complement strand
TTGGAGAGAAGAGCAGAGTAGGCTTTCTGTTTGACCTCTAACAGTGCTTTTATGTCTGCAGAGCTGTCATCAGACCAGTCTTGATGTCGCCTCTGAGAGAAGCCAACTGTCTTTGCCGCAGCCTGCTGTAGAGTGGAGTTCAGCTTTGCCCACTCAGTCCCTCTGCCAACCTCTTCCGATAATGTGCCTTGTGGTCTTGTAAATGCAGGGCCCGGCAGTTGAGTTGCGTTCTAGGTTGCTGTTTCCTTTGTGGAGGCAGAATTTTTAATTGGAGTTTAGATCTGATTATCCGGTGATCAGTCCAGCACTCGGCACCTCGCATGACCTGAGTTATATGGACGTCAGTTTGATCTCGCTGTCTGGTAATGATGTAGTCCAGTAGATGCCAGTGTTTAGATCGCGAATGCATCCATGAGGTTTTATATATATATATTTCATTTGAAAGATTGCGTTTGTTATGATAAGTTGGTGTTCGGAACACGAAGACAAGAGTCTATAACCATTATTGTTAGCGTTACCAACACCATCTTTTCCAATAATACCATTCCAGAGCTGGATATTTGTTCCCACTCGTGCATTAAAATGACCTAAAAGTATGATTTTGTCAGCCAGCAGAATTTTGGATAGTGTGGCATCAAGGCATTTATAGAAGCTGTCTTTAGTACTGCTGTCGGCATCCAGGGTAGGAGCGTAGGCACTCAGGAGAGTGTCAAAGCGGCCTTTCATGAGGGGAATACGCCAGGTCATAAGTTGCTCATTAATGTCCTGAGGAGACTCCGGGATGTTCCTGAGTAGTGTCTCTCTTACAGCAAAGCCGACTCCATGTATTCTGCGAGTGTCCTCGGGCAGACCCTTCCAGAAGATGGTTTATTCTTCACCTGCCTCTGTAAGTGAATCTTCGCAGACAGTGCTGCAATGTCAGTCTCATATTTCTTGAGTTCATGTGCAATGAGAGCAGTTCGTCTGTGAGGTCTTTTTGTATTAACCTGTGAGTCCAGTAGGGAACGAACATTCCATGTAGCTAGATTCATGAACAATGTGCTTTTTCCTTTTGTATTTCGACTGCGGAGGGGGGTGCCTTGACGACCGCAGTCTGCCGTCCAGGTAGAGTGGAACAGACAATGTTTAGGTCACCTTTTCTAGACCCTTCCCCATTATGGGGTGAGCAGTGTGAGTCCTAAATAGGGCTGCTCAGTCATGTGGGAAGCTGCCGAGAGAGGATGCTGTTCCTGGTTCCATCCTCTAGCGAGCTAGGGCCTCCCAGTCACATCTATGGCCTGCCCCCGTCACTCTATCCTCTCACCAGAGGGCTTGTGATTGGGGGATAGAAAGGGATTGGGAGGGGGGAGTTGAGGCAAGCATGCGCTACGTGTGGATTTTAGGTGAAGGAGAGTGCACGCGGTTCCTGTCTTCAACCAACTTGGCCACACTCAGCGAGCTCCAGTGGCAAGAGCGAAGACTCAAGATGACTTTCGCATGAGTGCAGTTGCAGAGATCCCCATGCTAGCGGGCCAGGGTGTGTGCTCCCAAAACACAAAGCTGGTAATGATTTTTTGTCTGGGTTTACTCCCATAGCCTTGGCCCTTTCAAGGGCATCCACAAGGCAATGGAGCTATTTAGCCATAGCTGGGGCAGTGGTTGATGGGCACCAGGGACCCTCTGGGGCACACTGCTGCTCCGAGAGACTGCAAGGTACCCAGTTACCGTGTGTGGCCACGAGGAGGCACTGCAGGAGTGGTGGAGAGGCTGTGTACTGGCTCTTTTCGCCCCAGGCGAGGCTAGCCAGCAGCAGTGGCTGAAAGCAGAGAGTTGCAGGCAAGCAGGCAGGCAAGCAAGCTAGCTAACAAGTATCCGGCATGCAGCACACACTATCTGCTACTACACCACTGCATTGAACGCATCACACACACACCCTGTGTCAGACTACACACACACACACACTACACACACACACACATGCACACGCACACTCACCCACACACACGCACACAATCTCACACACACACACACTGTGGCAGGCCCTTTTAAAATTTCCTCAGGAATTTTGTTTTTTCTAGTTATTATTATTTCTGTGGCTATTGAGATTCGATTGGTTGGCATTCTGGCTACTGAGAGCTGGTTGGAAATCATGGCCGCTGCGAGGTGATTGGATGGTAAGCTGAGCAGTTAATGCGCACATTTATCTGTTTAAATCAATAATTTACAAATTCACCATTTGCATTCACAATGAAACCATTTATTCGGGTCCGGTCGAGTTATCTGGTCTTGGTGACGCTTTTAGAAAGTGTTTGAATGGATTTTTAGGGTGCAGTGGAGGCTGAATGAAGTCTGGAGGGACGATAACAAGGCGGCTCTGGAATTCCCCAGATGTCCGAGAGCTTAATGACACTTATCTTCAGGCTGGAGGTCCTCTCACATTACTGTGTAGCATATACAAATGACTGTCACGCTGACAAATTATTCAGTGTAGGCCAATATATCAGAAGAGAAAGTACGACTA
>JBBIGA010113971.1:0-10535 GCA_037576975.1 Alestes dentex | reverse complement strand
CTTTAAATGCACTCGTTACTGTTTCAGCACTTAATAGCTCCTTAAATATCTAACACTGGTCTGGAGATCCACATTATAATTACAATTATTACAATTACAATATTATTTTTGTAGGTCAGTAGTGATGAATAATAAAATGACATTTTCTGGCTAATCAAGGAACTCAGATGATGAACACTTATGTTGGCAAGGAATATTGGGTGTATTTTTTAGTAAACATTAAGTAACAAGCAAATGTGTAGCTTCAGTGCAAAACTGAAAAAGGATTAATAATCTTACTCAAATGGTGAACATTCTATAAATGTATCTGTTAGCAAAGATTATTGAGTGTATTTTTAGTAATGTGAGTAACAAATGTAGAAAATCTCAGTGTGTGCAAAAATTTTGACTGGTAATGTATATTAACATACAAGCATTCAATGTATCTCTGACATGGACATCCCCGCTTCCCATCTGCTGTTTCTTTTTACTCTCCCTCTAATTAACACTCACCTGGAAGGACGTCTGTCCACTGTTGTTCTTTATGTCCTTCTTGGCTCCTCGGTAAAGCAGGATGCGAGCGCAGCTCTCCTAAAAGGTGTGAACACCAACGGCCGTATTGAGAAGTCACAACACGGTCGGCTACATCAGACTTAGACAGCAGCCATAAAACGCTGGACAGACGCTACGGCACTCATTCATAAACCTTCACCGCCTCTGTAAATCGAGCAACTGTCCAAACATTTAAAGGCCCAGACATGGCTGACCCATATGTTCCAGTCTAGATCAGTGCTAGAGTATTATATATATATAATGATGGAGTATGTATTCATTCATTCATTTTCTGTAACGGATTAATCCTTACTAAGGTTGTGCGTTCCCGAAGCCTATCCCGGGGTCTAGAGGCGCAAGGCAGGGACTCACCCTGAGTGGAGTACCAGCCCACCACAGGATGCTGGAGTATATTTACCTTCATTTTCATATATAATATAAATACATTGGCCAATTATTTAAAAGCCCCTGTCTTTGTAGCTTCATCTTGTTGTGTACTGCTAAAAGCTGTGGCCCCTCTGTTGAGTCATCGTCTAGCCCTTCAGCAGGGGTCTGTTTCTGACCACAGAAACACAATTGGCTGGATATTTTTGGGTGACAGAGCACTGTGTAAAAACCTAAGATGCACTTATATTAGAGCCCCCCCACACACACACACACACACATCCACACAACCATGCCAGTCTCACTGCTGTGCTGTGACCAAATAATATCTGGTCAACAGCAGTCCTGTGGTCAGAAACTGAGGAATTAAGAGGGCAGAAGGGTGTTGATGAGCTAAAATCTGTAATTGCACGCGATTTACAAAGTAGGTGGTGCTCAAACTATGGCCAGCGTGTGGAAGGTGGGTGTTTCCAATAAAGTGGCCATTTTGTAGGGCTGTGACTCGGATAACTGTCTCATCTGGATGCATTTTTTTCTAGTGCAGTTACATATCAGACTAAACATTTAGAGACTAGTTTCTAGGTTTGAGATCAGACACCATAACACCACCATAAAGTGGAAAGTGCAAGAATTTAAATTTTTCATAAATAGGAAATTAACTGTAGCAAAGAATATGTAACTTTTATTGCTGAAAACACATTATGGACATGAAGATTTATGCAAAACAGTAATTTCTTTCTGTACATTTAGTAAGTGTAAAAGAGGAATTTCACCAAATTTAAAGTTCATAATTAAATGGTTAAGAAGTAAAGAATGGGGTTCAGCGTGTGAAGAGTTGTTCACAGTGGTAGTGAAAGGAACCTCTAAAAGCTCCCTCACAGCGAGTTATCTCATGACATAGTTAGGAATAAACTGCCTGATGCCTGAAATCTTTTGAGAAGATTTTGCCTTGAATTATTCCTTAAATCTATGCATGGTGGAGGAGTACATGATGGACTTACCATCAACATTACATATAAGAACTCAGAAGACACATGTCAGTTCAGTGGTGGTTTTAGCTAGTAGATAAAATAATTTATGTAATTTTATGGTTGTTTTGAATTGTACTACATTTATATTGTTCTTTCTCTGTATCTCGTCGCAATCGTAGCTTAAGCAATTTCCTCCGGGATCAGTAAGGTTTTCTGATTCTGATGAACATTGCAACCCCTGGTTCCATTCCCCACCACTGTAAAGAAATCTGAGTCAGTTGGTTCCCCGACAGTGAACCGTTTCACACCAAACCCACTCTGAATGACTTTGTTTACATCTCAAACACTGAATGATGCAGAAATGTTGGCAGTTTCCTTTAATGTCGCTAAACTACAGGCTGAATGCCAGATGGTGAACATGTTGGGATGATCCTGCTCTAGATCTTCCTCTACAGGATCCATAACATAACGTGATGCGACTTTACCTTGTTGTATAAAGCACAGATGTGCAAGGGAGTGTTTCCTGAGGCGTTCTGGGACGAGGAGTCGGCTCCGTAGAAGAGAAGATGCTCCAGGTGCTGCGAGTTGCCATTCTGACAAGCCTGCGAGAGAAAAGAGGGAGAAGGAGAAAGAGAAGGAGAAGGAAAAGAACGCATGTGGGAGAGAGAGAGCATGGAAACGAGTAGACAGGGAGCAGGAGAGAAGAAAAATGCAAAAAGAACAAAGCGATGAAGAGCGAGAAATGAGGGAGGAAAGAATTGTAATGTGTGTGTATGAGAGAGAGAGAGAGAGAGAGAGAGAGAAGAGCAGAGGAAGGGTATTTTATACCTCATCAGAACTTTGACACCTTTATTAATTAACACCACTCTGGAAGTGAAAGACAGAGAGAGAGGGCACTGCAAAATCCAAATAGAGGTGGAAAGACACACTCTCGCACAAAACGCACACACATATATGCAGACGAATACGCACTCTCACAGAAACACACACAACACAAGAAGTCACAAGTCAGCAGGTACAATCTGACACTGGTGAAATCAAAAAGCATCTCATCCCAAAAAGCATGAAGTTAAGTAACCCTGAGCACGTCACTGCTGTCAAAGCTGCGACAAAAAACCCAAGTTTACCTCTGTGATACAACAGGGAGATCAGAAATACACACTTCTGCTGCTCTGATGTTTCTCTTTAGCAAAAGATCCCAGTAATGAGTCTTCTTATACACTACCATTCAAACGTTTGTTACTCACTAAATATTTATTAAAAATTCCTACATTACAGTTTATTCACCATCTGAGTTCCTTTATTAGGCAGAAAATGTCATTTTTGAATTGTCACTACTGACTTACACCTAATATAATTAAAATTATAATGTGGATAAACAGACAGTTGTTAGCTATTTAAGAAGCTATTAAGTGCTGGAACAGTTAACGAGTGCATTTTAGGTTAAAGGACAGTCTAGAGCAGCGGTCCCCAGCCTTTTTTGGCGCCATGGACCAGTTTCATGTAAAACAATATTTTCATGGACCAGTGCAGATACAGCTAAAAACAAAGTGCGTAAAAGTATGTAGAAGCTCCACAAAGATGTTTTGTTTTTTTTTTTTTAAGTTTTGGTAGCTTGTGGGCAACATTTTTAATGCACCATCTCACGTGACTGAGACGAGCAACTAAAAGATCTTTCAGACTCTGATAATCAATTAAATATTCTTATTCTGTCTTTCTGTGCGGCCCGGTACCAAATGACTCTCAGACCGATAACATTCCGTGGCCTGGTGGTTGGGGACCTCTGGTTTTTGGTCACTCAACAAGAAAAAATCTGCAGATCGCAATTCATTGATCATCTCTCCTGTATCACATGTCTCCTTTTCATCCAATGCTATTTTTCCAAAAGTAACTATAGGAGAATCAATATTAAGTCTCCTGAGCCCCTGCAGGAAATTTTTGTTTTTTCCTCTGGGGTGTAATAACTTCAATATAGTATCAATTAAATCAAGGAAACAATGCATTCAAATTTAAAACCATATCACCAATACGCATCTCCAAGTGTCTCTCATTTACTGTGTTTGAGGGAACCCACCATCAATGATAAATACAAGGCATCTGGGGGAGCTGTACAACTTGGGTAAAATATCTAATCACAAATACTGTGATAGTATTTAAACTAATTTTAATTATTTCAATAAATGATGTTCAAAGCCTGCAAACATTCTGTTGCAACGTCATACTGAATGGGAGGGGCTAAACTGCTATCGGCTGAATGTAGGTAATAAAGAAACATGTTGGTTTTCATGACAAATGGTGGTTTTTGATACGGCCTGTTTTGACAGTTCTCTAAGAAAAGAGTGTTCATATTGAAAATGTGCATTATTTTGTCAAATTTTTCTGTTCTGGAGGTTTTCAAATGACAGCAGGGATATGCAAAACCCAAACACAGATACAGCGACATGAAGATGGATATGAAGAAAGAGGGATGATTGTGTACCTCTTATGCATCCTTCTCTACGTGGAGTGATGGGGTGATAGAAGAGCTGAGACGATGGAGGGATGGTGGAAAAAGGGCAGAGAAACAGCCAGAGAGACAGAATAAAAGTGAGACCCCATGCTGAATGACCTTAACAGAGGCGCAGACGTATGTTATGTGAAAATCCCACTCTCACACACACACACACACACACACACACACACACACACACACATATACGCATGTAAGCACACTACCGGCCAGAAGTTTGGGCTCACCCTCTGATGTTTTCAAAAATAAACAATATGTTGCTCTTTCAAATTTTTTTTTCAAGAAAACATGAGAAATACTTTAAACAAATGTAACTGACTGGTTCTGACGTGTAACAGTATACACCGTAAGTGCAGTAAATGGATGTAAAACTTACATCAAAATACCCTCCCCCCCTTTAATCAGAGCAGCACAAATTCACCACATCCTTTTCAGCAATATTTGTAAACAACTTGTGTCCAAACCCTCCCAGGACCTTTTCAAGCAGCAAACAGTTCTGTCTGATTTTCTGGAGCTCATGTGGAACTTGAAGGTCAATGGGAGAAAGATCTGGAAACTAGGGAGGCCAAGATATCCTTCTTTAAACTTTTTCTTTGGCCTGGATATAATTCTAGCACCATTCTGACGAAGCTTAGGATCATTATCCCATTGAAGAATGAAGTGTTATCCACTGACACATAAACCAGAAAGAACTGTGTGATGTTGAAGAACTGGGTGATACTTTTTTCATGGTCTGATCTGTCTCTTCAAACCATTCGTTTGAGCCTTTGTTGCGAAAAACTGCATTACTACATGTAATAAATCATTGAAAACCAACCAATTACATTTGTTTTATGTATGTCTAATGTTTTCAAGTAATGCAATTTTGAAAAAGCAGCATATCATTTACTTTTAAAAAAATTCCAAGGGTGGGTCCAAAGGTCTGGCCTGTAGTGAACATCGACAAACCGGGTACCTGATGTGTCTCATCCCAGCCGTTTTCATCCCGGAGCCCCAGCTTGGCTCTGTGATAGAGGAGAGTTTCACAACAGGAGGTGTCGCCCCCTGTTAGCACAGTGTGGTAAAGCGGTGTCAGACCCCGTCGGTCCTTATAGTCCGGAGACGCTCCCAGAGACAGCAGAGTCTGCCAGAGGAAACAGACGGTGTTGGGTGGGGTGTAGGTTCATATTTAATGTGTCGTTTATGTGTGATTTTTGTATAAACTGGCGTAAATAAACTTGCCTAGCCAAGTTGAGTGTCAAAAATAAAAAATATGCAGGATGTACACTACCAGTCAAATGCTTTGCACGCAATAAGATTTTTTACATTTGCATGTTACTCACTTATCATTTATTAAAAATACACTCAGTATTTTTTTACTAACCAATAGATGTACAGTGTGTTCACCATTTGAGTTACTTTATGAACCAATAAATGGCATATTTTTACAAGAAGCCACCTACTATAATTATAATGATAATGTGGATCTCCAGACGAGTGTTAGATATCTAAGGAGCTATTGAGTGCTGAAACAGTAAAGAGTGCATTTGAAGTTAAAGGACAGTCTAGAATTTGACTCTGCATCACCAACAACCAGTTAATAGGAGTAATAGGAAATTTGCCTTGCATTTGTGGGCCAAGTGTGTCAGAGTGTGCAAAAAGTACAAAAATGCAGAATGTGAGTGTAGAGTGCAATGCATGCAGAGAGTGTGTTTGTTTACCAGCAGGGCTGTGTGTGCGTGGGCTCGGACGGCCTTGTGCAGCGATGTGAGGCCATCCTTGGCCCTGAAGTCGATGTGCGCTCCCCCCATCACAAGGACCCTGATCACCTCCCCGGCCCCGGGCTCGCACTGCACCGCCAGCGTGAGGGGAGTTTCTGCAACACACACAAACATATCAACAAGCATGAACACATATAAATCAGTCATGGAAAACAAAAACTATTACCAAGAAAAACCCATCTGAAACATTTGTCTAGATGCAGTAAAATCATCTAATTTGGTTTAAATAACACATTCATGTACAGCAAGGGTGTCGAACTCTAGACCCAGAGGGTCGTGGTCCAGCACGTTTCAGTGATTTCCCTGCTCAGAAACACCTAGTTCACCTCGCCAGTTAATTGTCAGGTTTAGTAAATGTGTTTTAGGAGAACCACAATCAAATTGTGCAGGACACCGGCCCTCCAGGGCCGGAGCTTGACACCCCTGATATACAGTGACCAAAAGCTGCAGCAATAAACAGTGAGAAGTGAAGAAAACAATACGTGAAGACAGAATAGGCCTGCACGATATATCGTCTTTTAACATTATCGCAGTATGTTTCTGTAATACTGCTACTGTGGAAGGCTTCTGACAGGGTGACCAATATTTCTGATAGGGTGACCAATCACAGCTCCAGCTGAGTTATTGGGTGTTCTGATGAATTGAGGTCTTCAGGAAATCCAATCTTTAACCACTGAAGGTTCACTAAGGTTTTTTTAAAAGACCCCTAATCTGTTTTTTTTTTTTTTTTTTTACTGTTCACAAAATCGATTTCATAATTCATCACGGTTCATTCTTACAAGACCATTTTCCAACCTTTGTTTAACCCTTACAATTAAACAGGCTGTTTTTGTGATTGTACCTTTAAGACTGATAAATGTAAATTATCTCTTTTCTGATGTATCAAATATCATTCCGAAGGCAACTCAGGGCTGAAATACTCCTTAGAACTTCACCATAATGGGTGGAGCTAAACTGCTGTAGGCTGAATAAGATTTATGTAAATGTGTGACATCACAAAAACTATAATTTGAAAATGGGCTGTTTTGTTGCTTCATTTTCTCTTTATGGTCTGTATAAATGGTGAATGAATGAAAAATTTGAAACAATATTTACAGAATTAAATTCCAGCAAAGTGAACTGCAGTTGCAATATGCAGCAGTATAACTGCAATACTATTATTTTCTTCAATGAGACATGAACCAGAAGGAACTGTGTGCTGTTTCTTTTTTCATGATCAACACAAAGTGACTGTCAGTCACTAAAGACAGACCTGATGTCTCTTCAAAACCAGAACTCTGAGCCTTTGTGGATAATGTGTTACTACAGACTATAAAATACTGAAAACCAGTCAGTTACATTTGTTTGAAGTATTTATAAGATTTTCGTGCAATATAATTATGGAAAATGCAGCGTATTCCTGGCTGGGCCCAACCTTTCAGCCTGTAGTGAACGTAGAGCAGCAGCTCTGACACTCTGTGAAGAGCCAATTTCAAACCCTCCCTGCTTTTAGAGCAGAAAACACGCAAAAATGCATGCTTCACACTAAAATATGCAATGTGGGGGTTCTCCAAGACTAGCCTTCGGGACCACTCACATGGAGAGACTGCCGCCTCCCAGTGGCTGTGTGTGGCGGTGGAGTTTGGGTCTGATGTGAGAGGGGCTGAGAGGCTGGCTGTGAGAACAGCAGGACTGTGACAGCACCGAGGAGCCAAACCGTGAAACAGAACCATCCGTCTCTCACCTCGCTGACAACCAGGCATCGCATCACAAACCTCTAATAATATTCCCTTCAGGCCAGTCGTCGACAGCAAAGACAGGTGCTAAACTCCTAAAATTTGTCCTGTCAGTTCATGCATTTTTGCAAGTCTGGTAACTTACAGTGACTCTAATGCACAAAGAAATACATTTTGTGGAAAAAACATAATGGGGAAAAAACAATACAATTAAGGACCCTTTATTAGGTAAACTTAAAGGAAGTGAATAACTCAATCCTGAAAAACCTCACTGAGACAAAATCTTTTGTAAGACAGTACAAGTCTACTATAGTGGTCAAATTTTGGGATCTGGGTAAGTAAATCTCTTTCAACCCTAATGCTCAAATTTACTAGCATGCTTTATGCTTGGATTCTGTTTGACCCCAGCAATCTAAACCTACAGAAAAAAAGCTGAATTTAAAACTGCTACCCAAGTTTACATGTCAGAAACTTTGTTTCTTTGCTGACTACCTAAATAATGCTTTAAATAAACACACAGTTAAGAGTCCAGGTTCAAATCGACCCCAAAGAACATCAATGTGTTCAAAATATGTAGAGGACAATTGTATCATACAACCATGCAAATTTTGTGTTTATCCAATTTGTCCCCATGAAATTAGGAAAAGGCATTTAATTTAAAAATCCATAAATTAATGTCAGTATAGGTCAAACTCACTCCGAACTTTACAAGAGGACTGAAAGTTAGCAGATTTGGATGCGTGAATCTCTTATTTAGTTTGTAAATTGACTTTTATTTAACCAGAGAAACAAACCTGTTTTACCTGAGTGCCCTGACAAAAATAGTTATTGGAAGTGATTGGAATTGTAAACTGATTTAAATGTTAAAATGACACATGATAATTAACAATTGTTCAAAATAGTTAAAAGTGGAGGATCTTAAGTAAATTTCTAGTTATACAGACTTGTGTAAATAAATCTTGTATAACAGTTCATGAATGAATCCTTTATAGTGTTAAAATGCCTCATAACGGCTCAAAATGGTTAAAAGTGGGGGATCCGATTAACTGAATTTCTTGTGATACAGATTTGTATAATAAACCTTGTAAAGCAGTTAGTATGTTAGTATTTGGATAGGAGGTTAAGGCTAAGAGGTTAAGGGTTGGTAAGCTTAAATAACCTGCCTGTTTTGTTCCCAAAGCTGTACAGGCTTATGGTTTGAAGTCTAAGATTATCTGAAGCTCTTGTACACATGATTGAATCTCTGAGGAACATGTAGAGAAACAGCATGTGTCATGTATAAAGATCTGTGCATATTCTGAAGATGCTCATTGAATATTCATGCAGATCTGCATGCAGGTGCATTTTCCAGGGGGTTAAAACCTAGCTGTAGGAATATTTAATGTAAAATCTATAATCTAAATGAGTATTCCATTCCAAATCTGTACTATATAGAATATATTACATTGACTCATAGTACATCATATTCAATTATACATGAATGAAACTGAGAGACCAGGTGTCACACTAAAAATGTAATCCTGTTAAGGGATAATAATAAAAAAAAGGTTAGAAAATAGTCATGTAAAATGAATTATGCATGAATTGTGAATATAAGTATATAAACCCACAGAAACTAGTGGGTTTATATACACTGGGTAAATAAAACCTGAAACTTTACGGATATGGACACTTTACAAATTAAAGATACAGGATCAAAAGAAGTTAATCCTTTAATTGCCTTTTATTTAGGCAGAAAAATCTGATTAAAATATTTTATGAGTGAATAACTTACTATAGTGGTCAGAAATAAATGATACATTTATGAGTGAGGTGTTGCACTATAAATTACAAAATATCATTTCCCCTCCTTAATTTCAGGAGAAATGGTTAGTTAAGTTATTGAAAATTAAACTTCTAAATTCATTTTAATCTTACTTTAACTCAAAATTCCTCAAATAAAGCCTCTGAAGCTCAAACATGTAACATTAGTGAGGGTTACTGAAAAATAAGAGCTAAACTGACGTAAACCCTACTTCATCTACATTCAAACCGTTTACCAGACAAAGAAGAGGCTCTAACACACTGTCAAATTAAAAGTAACGAGCATAATATGAAGTGTTGTCTGTTTTGCAGTAATTTGTGAGGTAATTCAGGGATAACTGCTCAACTGGAAAACAGAAACAGGACCGTTAGCCTGAATGCTAACCTAACTTTAACTTTGGTTAGCGGGAACACCTCCCTGAAACAGCCCTGAAACACCTGCCCGGAGGACTTTCATCTACAAACCCTTTAACTCCTTCAGGAATGTCAGAAGTTACTGAATTTTTCTTGAATTTTGTCTTTTTCCTCCGTGTCTCTGAATCTACTCGAGCTCTGAGAGAGTTTGACTCAAAAATCCTAACGGCTGAAACCGGCTCTGAATTCAAACCGCGTCTCGCGCTGCTTCTGATTGGCTGTAGAAAATCATAACGGCTCTGTACAGGCCTAACAGAGGAGAGTAAGAAAATGTATTTATATTATACGTTATTATATATTGCTATTATTAAAAGTATACTATTTACATTATATTTGTAACATACACACACACACGTATATATATATATATATATATATATATATATATATATATATATATACACACTTAATTCGATAGGTAAGAGATATATAAGACCAACAGAACTCT
>JBBIGA010113960.1:0-10536 GCA_037576975.1 Alestes dentex | reverse complement strand
GGCGTGCCTTTGAGAATACGTCTGCGTGCCGACTGTGGGGGGGATGGAATCGCCTTTCAGCAAAAGTGGGGGTGTTGCAATCCCCCCACCCCCCCGTGTGATACGCCCCTGACTAACAGGGTTGCACAATTTAACATTTATCTTGGCCTGACATTTATAGTGATATCTTATTCAGACCCTCAAAATAATCGTACAATGTTTTATTGAACGCTGTGAGTAAACTGACCAATCATAGGACCAGGCAGTGTTTTAAGTAAAGTGGCCCCTTATAGTAATGCATGAACTCACCACACAGTGTGAAATTCTCTCTATATATTTAACCCATTCACCAAGTAAAGCAGTGGGCTGCCACCAACAGGGGGCGCCCGGGGAGCAGTGTGTGGGGATGGTCCCTTGCCCAAGGGTACTTCAGTGGTGCCACTAGCAGTTCTGGGATTCGAACCCATGGCCTTCTGATCACAGGGGCTACTCCCAAACCACCAGCTGGCCCAGAATCACAGAATCAAGGTATTCACATAATGAAATACTTCTAAATCATTTTGGCCAATCTAATGCAGTACAGTTAATTAGGGCTGTATAATATACACAAAACATTAGTATTGTGATTCGACTGCAACATATTGTGACTGTGATGCCTTTATCATCGCCTTTAAAAAGGCTTTGAACTGTTGTTAAATGTATATTCACTTCTCCATATGGCTTCCATATAGAAACCAAACTGCAAAAACAGATCGTTCACAAATAATAGTTTTTTGTGATGTCACAACACTAACACATTTACATGTATTACTCAGTCTACTCAGTGTTTCAGCCCCATTCTGAATTTCGAATGAGCTGCAATACCAGGCAGCCAATCAGAAAAAAGACTGTTTACATATATGAGTCTTAAAGACGCAGAAACCAAAACAGCCTGAGGTTGGAAAATGGTCGTGTAAGAATGTATTGGGATGAATTATGAATGATATTTTTGGTGCACGAACCCTCACAAACGTGAAGGAAAAAAAAAATAAAACAGGAAAAAGTAGAATTTGGGCCATTTAAAAACGCCCTAGCCAAACATCATTAAACGGTTAGAAATTGGCTGAAATAATTAGACTTTTGTTGGTTTACTTGAACACCTTGCTTCATCAAAACATCCAGTAACTAGAGCTGTGATTGGTCACCCTGTCAAGACCTCTGTGACTGGCTAGAGGCTCATTTGCATATCAAAGCCTTCTTTGATATTAGTACTACAGAAACCAATATCGGGATACTGATGAACAGGTGACATATTGTGCAGCCCTAGTTTTAAAGTAACTGATGAATGTTAAAGTGGTGGTTTTTATAAGGTGTTACCTGAGACTCTGGAGTGAGGAGGCCTCTGACAGTGCCTGGGCCAGCTTCTCCACCCCAGCATCGCCAATGCAGTTCTGGGACAGACTATTATTAGGACAAAAACAGCCGTTACAGAAGACCTTTAGTGTTTCCACCACACAAAAACCCCATTAACAGACATGACACTCACTTTAGCATCTTTAAAGACGATAAAGACTGCAGGACACCTGCCAGCTTTTCAGCTTCGCGGTCTCCGATTTTATTGTTTTCCAGACTGGAAGAAAGGAAGCAAAAGTGGTTAAACAAGTCATGAGAGGGACTTTAACATATTTATCTGTATCTGTATCTGTATTTTTATTTATCTGTACTGGCCAGGTAGCTGTTTGGCGGGGTGATAGAGACACAGTCATTTTGCTGATGTGGATATGGATAGTAATTGGTGGGTAGAAGAGATATGACACTGCAATAATAATTGCAAGAAAATAGGAATGTAATGTAATTATTTTTGTGATACAAATGAACGACAGATCATTGTTGACTTAACTTATTAGGAGTTCAAACGACTCAAACTTGAAGCCAGGGTTCCTTTCTTTTTAAGTTGAAAATCTGCAGTATTTGTTGTGACACCACTAGGCAGTCCAGTTAGCATAGACGTTTGTCAGTTTTCTTTTAGACTGATATGAACTTTGTTGGATTAAAGAAAAAATGACTGATTGGAGTCATTTTACTGCTGAGATTTGTACAGGAGGTCTAAATGAAAATGTATGGAACAAATATAACTATGAATAAAAAACTTGTAATACTGAGTTCAAGTACAAAGTAAAGTATCAAGTATATTTTGATAAAGTACATACTTTGGTTTAAAAAATTTACAACATGAGAATAACACTTAAGCGCAATAGCGAGTACGTTCCCCCCCTTGTTATTGAGATGGAGATTGTCATTGAGAAATTCCGATGTGTGGTGGGTAAACAGGGCTCACTCGAGGTGCTGGAGGGACTGGAGGGCAGGTAAGATCTCCGTGAGTCTGAGGAAGGTCTCAGGTCCGTTCTGCTGGCCCAGCCTTTGAGGTGGTAAAAAGACAAACGAAATCAAGCTGATTTTCACTGCAGAGGTTAGGAAGAAAATGGTCTTAGATGTCCTATACTCACTCATACTCCAGTTTCTGAAGATGCCTCACTGCTGGGATGCCGTCCTCCAGAGCAGCTTCAGCATCACTGAAATAACAACAATCATCATCATTTACAATTATAGCGTTTTTATCCAGAGCGACTTCCATTCCCAAACTACAGGGGGCAGTCTCCCCGGAGCAACTTTGGGTTAAGGGTCTCACTCAGGAACCCAGTGGTGGTATGATGAAGGTAGGATTCGAACCCATGACCTCTTGGTCCACCACCATCATCCCAACTGTTCAAAAGCTGCTATGAATAAACCAGTGCTGCACAATCCCAATTAATGGCCAATCTGAAGTTGCCTTGCGACACACTGTATACAGAACACACAACGGATCAATAAAATAGACACGCCTGCTTCGATGTACAGAAATAAACAGTACACAAATTTGAATTCATTGCTAAAATGAAAAAATATAAATATTCTCTTAATGAAAAGCCCCCCAAAAAGTGATAAGAAGCAAACAAAGTCTCAGCATGCCATTGCTGTCAGAACAAAAACATCTGAATTAGCAACTATTCAGGAGAAAGGAAATTCATTCTTCATCTTCGTGTCTCCCCTGGTTCTCACACTGTCCTGAAACTGGAGTGTTACCTCATATTGTAAGTCGCTTTAGATAAAAGTGTCTGCCAGATGAATGAACGTAATGGGAAAATAATGTCATAATACTTTTACCAAAAAGTAACTCCGGACCATAATTTCCATTGGTCCATGTATCACACAATGTAAAGACCAGCTGGTGGTTTCAAATTGTACTTTCATATTTATGTATATTTGAAATACACACACACATATATGTATCAATTTCTAACTTTTATGTAACGTGTTGTTTCTTGGGTTTTTTTTCTTGATATTCTGTCTCTCTCTATAAAAATGAAACTACATCATAAATTAGATTTTTTGTAAGTCAGCAAACATACAAATTCAGCAGGAGATCAAATCATTATCTCCCCCACTGTGTTTATCTAACCATTTCCAGGCCTCTCCTAGTGTTACTTGTGGTTATTAACAAATATCAGGTGTAACTCAGTCAATACTTCATTACAATAAATCCGGTGTGTTGATTTAATAATTGCACAGGTGCCACTGGCAACTTTCGCACAGTACTGTAAATAGTAACTGTGGGAATTTAACTCTGTTTCTACATTTTTCATTTTGCAACGTAAATTTACAATCAGTTGTTTCACTTTGTCAAAGTTCATGAGAAAATGTTTCGTCCACTAAGATCCACAGTGACGTTGAAATAAATCTTGTTTCATTCATTTACATCACATCACAGAGGTGGGTGTGTCTGTAAAGGCAAAGGTCGACTACTTTTAAAAATCTAAAATATACAGTCTTAATATTTATATATTCAATTATACTGTTTATTTCATTCCAAAATGAAGGAAAATGTGTGTGTAGCTGAACGTTCATAAATGGTGCTTGTATTTAGAGGGAATCTGCACAAACTACAGTCACTGAATCATTTTTGAGGCCTCACCACATCGGCAGCTTCTTCTCTCTGTGGATTTGGACCAGCAGCACCAGGTTTTCTATGTGACACACTTGCGAGGCCTTGAAAGGGTCTATGGTGAATTTCTCAATGGCGTTTTTCAAGCTTAATTCATCCGCGCTGCGATGTAGGTCCTCCCACAGGTCAATGGTATCCATTGTTGGTGCTCTATGGAAAAAAATAACCACAATGTGATATTTTGCTTCTATGAGCTTTAGTTGCATTTAGGAACGTACCATTATGGACGAGTCCTAGTGGAGGCGTAATGATCTCCTGCCTCTTCCATGCCAATATATGATGGTTATTGATTGTATTATTTACGGGCATTTTACGAGCATTTTATTTTAAGGTTTTTTTTGCATCTAATTAGGAATGAAAAGGGAACCATGTATCTCCGACAACAACTATTCATCTTTAAAATAATGTGGCAGGGTCACCACTTTATCATAAATTGGTATTTACCTATAATTTAACTGTTTTAATCAATGGCTCTCCAAATGTAATGTTGCTCTGCAACCATAGACCACTGTTAATTATCTGCATTACTTGACAGAAAAATGGGTTTTTCCCAATTATTATTAATTAAAAGTTCCATTATTCACTGAAATAAATAGCTCCTCACCGGAAGGATGTGACGCAGTCCAACGCCACCAGCTCTTTGAGACCACTGAGGGGAACGCCTGTGTCCTGCAGGTCAATTGAGAATGTCCGCTTGAGACCCACGGCGCGCTTCAGGATGTGCCCGAGAACGTAGACGTCAGATGACGTGAGCTGAGCTCCGCAGAACGACAGGCTGTCAGGGAGGTTCTTGACCAGGCGTTTGGCGAGCTTGACGGTGCTGGACTCGTAGACACAGTGGAAGAGTTCCAGTAACCTGCCTGGAGTCAGCTGGCCTGGTTTCAGGTTCTGCAGGTGGGTCTCCACCGCCTTCCTTTTGGCCTTTGAGTCAGAGGGGCTTTGCTTATCACACCAGTGAGCTGTTGCTTTCTGGTAAAGCAGGCCCATAATAAACCTTTGGAGCACATCCTGCCATTCTCCATAAGCTTTCCTCTTCCGGTGGTGAAGCACCATTTGGGCCACCATTGTTTTATCGTTGACTTCATTAGATTGGACCAAAAACAGGGCACCTAGAAAATTCTGCATGAACAGATTAGCAAAGTAAGTGACCTGGTTCCTGCCAGGCTCTTCTCTTGATGTATGGGATTTGAGGATCTCACAGCTGATCCCATAGTCTGACAGTTCCTTGGAGATCTCTTCATCTTGACCTAAAAGGGAACTGTAAGTCTTGAATCCCTCCCATGCCATGTTACCCAGCTCCAAAATGTCCTGTTGGGAGCCCTGGTCTTTGGCGTTCAGCTGTAAATGCTGGTCCAGCACCCTTTGGCATAAGTCCGTTAGCGATGATGGCAAAGTGTAACCAGCAGTGTCCTGGTGCTCCAAGAGGAAACATGTAAACTGACACAAAGAGGGGTTGGAGCACAAGCTAAAGATGTACTTTTTACTTTGGATTTTCCTCAGCGCACCCTCTTGCTTTAATGCATCTGGAAAATAGTTGGAGATGTACTGCTCTATGTCTTTGGAGGAGAAGCAGCGGAGCTCCAGGATGCTGTCCACCTTGCGCAGCAGCTGGTTCAAAACGTCTTTGGGCCTGGTGGCCATCAAGAGCGTGCACCCTGACAGGATCTTTTTCTGGAACAGGCCAGAAAATAGCTGCCTTACACTGTAGCTGTTGTCTGTGACCGAGGTAGCACAGGACTGAAGGAGGCCCTCGAGGTCTTTGATGTCATCGAAACTGTCAAAAATGATGAGCACCTTAACAGGATTGGAGAGGATGTGTTTGAAAACAGCTTCCGAATTTTTACAGACGGGGGCGGCGGACAGACCGAACAGCAAACTCTTTAAGCTGTAATTCGGCCGGGTCAGGTTGAAAACCTTGCAGTTCAGTAAAAAGACAAACTGGAATTGCGGAAGGCCACCGGTGGACCAGTCCAAGGCCAAACGCTGGATAAGCGTGGTCTTCCCGCTCCCGGCCTTTCCGAGGACGGTGATCAAGCGTTTGGCCTTGGGTCCACACTTCTGGAAGACGTGGCTCCTGTCCACCGTGGCCTTTTTCCGTTCAGAGTCGCTGAGCACCACAAGCTCTTTCTCCAGACACTTGTTGGCATTCTTGCCTGTCTGGATAATGAGCTTCCTCTGCACCAGTTGCGTCTCTATGTAGTGAGAGTCCATCCTCAGGCCTCCTTGTATCGTGCTACAGGTTTCCATTAGGTGAGACTTCATCTCCTGAATGTAGCCCTCAACTTGCTCTGTACAAGAAAGAATCAGAATCAGAAAACTTTACTGATCCTGGAGGAAACTGCTTCTGCACAGTCTCACAAAGACACAGGGGAATATAAAATATCAAGTCTAAAATAAAAGTCAGATAAAAATTCTGCAGAATTTCTACTCTGTGTAAAATAAACTATGCTCTACACACAAAATGCTGGGGTATAAACACTATAGGCAAATAATTGACTGCTAAGTAATTTACTCGTAACGCAAATAGTGGTTAGGAAATACATAACAGAGATCAATAGTAGATCAGTAATACTGATATAAGTAGTGATATTTCACATGGTGAGACTGTTGCACATAATAATAAGATATTGCACATGATGATGATCATTTAGCACACGGTAAGAAATTGCACTTGATATTGCACATGATTTTATTATAGCTATGGTTTGGTCGACCAGTTCAACTATTTAAACTCTAAATGATCCTGTATAGTGGTCAACATTTAAATTCCACATATTTTTCAAAAATGCATTACTCATTGGTTAACCAGGCATCGCCAGGGTCTTGAATCATCAGGGACTTTGCCCAGGCATCAGTGTGTTTTGACGCAAATTTTATGTTGGTAGTTGTTTGGCAGGGTGGTAGAGACACAATCATTTTGCTGGTGTGGACATGGATAATAATTTCACTGGTGGGAAGAAGAGATGTCCTAATTTTTTTTTGCCAGAGGTGGAGGATTCGTTTTAATTTAGAATCTACGTTTCATAATAACGGTTATGAATTGCATTAAATTGTGAAATATCCAGCTTTCAGAAACTCTTTGACCATTTGGTTCCGTTTTTCACCACTGCGAGCAATTCTGACTTGGAAAGATCCGCTCGGACAGAAATTTTCAAATCAGATCACTTTAAATTACTTTGCTTTTGCATCCTGACTGTTTCATTGTGCAGACATGTTGAACTCCCCTTCCCCAAAATTGACAGCAACTTTATCATGTCTTACTTGGTATCACTGGACTTTGCCTTTCCTCGCCTTGGGAGATTAAAAGAGGAGAGTCCTCAGGCGGCAGTTTGTCTGTGACATGAAATTGAATAAAATCAGACAAAGTAGCAAGTTTCTTTATTAAAATGGTCAATCAGTTTAACAAGGAATGTGTGTATGTATATGGAGAATTAGCCTTTGGGAAAAATGCAATGCGATATTTAAAAAAGGATTTAACAGGAAATGTACCTTTTGAGGGGGAGACAGGGGTGAAGGGTGATGGGGGCGGAGTCCTGCTGGCGCTGTCCGACTGGGAGCTCATGAGATGGTTGGTCATGCTGAGCTCTACTGGGGCCACTGCACCGTCAACTGGAAGAGTGTAGAGGTGTGGCACACGATTAGAAATGTAACACATACTTCACATAATAAACTCTCGGATGGAGTGGGGGGGGGGTGTTGGGTGGGGTTGCAAACACATGATTTTGAAAAGTGGGGGGGCGTGTCTGCTATGATGGTTCTGGCACCCAGGCTTGTTAGTAATTAAAATAAAAACAGAGCAAAATTGGTTATTCTGAAGCTACTGTAGTGAAGAGGGAAAAGTGGACCTGCCGGTGGGTTTAGAAAACATAGACGATAAACTGTATATGGCTCCATATATAATCTAATCTGAATGAGCTATACGTAACAATATAATCTGAATGTCAGTGACTCTGAAAATATCAGAGGCTCTGGTAACATTATTGGCTTTTAACGGAATGAGTATAAAATGAACACACCGCACCGTGTGAACAGCATGAAATTCTTTAACCCATTCACCAAGGAACACAGCGCCTGGGGAGCAGTGTGTGGGGACGGTACCTTGCTCAAGGGTACCTCAGTTGTGCCAGTAACAGTCCTGGGATTCGAACCCACAACCTTCTGGTCCCAGGGCCAACTCCCTAACCACTAGGTCACCAGCCGCCCCACTATCATCATTACTCAGTGTATGATCATGTTATATTATATTACTGACTTTTTTATCCTCTTTCAGCGCTCGCTGGTAGCTTGGTGACAATGACACACTGTAAATGAACTATAGTTTTGGTTGAGGAATTGTTTAGCACACAATATAAGTAATAACAATACGTGTTCGTTTTTTCAGGAGTGTGCACAGGAGGGAACACCTCACTGCCTGTTCAGTCGTGCGTCAGGTATAATCTCACATAGGGGTTTGGCCCGACACAGCCTAGACCCGATAGATAAAACAGATATTCAGTGTGAGAAATCAGAGGTAAGGCGTGAGATGACAGTCAGATGCGTGTGTCTCACGCTCGGTGCGTGAGAGTTGGCAGCCCTGTTACTGAGCAAGGATGTAGCAGTAAACAACATGGTGTCATGCAAAACTTCACTTCTATATCTCAGGATCATTTACATGACCTAGACCTCAATGAGGCTAAAAACAAGGAAGGCGTAACATTCACTTATTTGTTCAATTATTTGAATATTTTTGAATTAAGTACGTAAGTGCTATTCTCAGCTCATACCCCCGTCTATTCAAATACCCCCTACCCACAACACGCTTTGATTCATGTCTGTAAAAACACTGATCTATAATACAAATGTAACTATATTACACCCCTTTCCGCAGGTCTCCTAGCAGCAATAATTGCATTAATGTCATCTAATAATACACATTAATTCAGATTACAGTTAAAATTGATTGAAAAATGAACAATGTAATCAAATCTTAAAGTCCAGGTCAAACCGAGGGACAAACAAAACAGGCCGAAAGGGCAAGTTCTCGAAAACTGTTTAATACAGACATACTACATACTGAACTGATCTAATGGAAGTAGACGGAATATGTTGTAAGTATTATTGCACTCACTGTCTAGCCGGTTGCTTGTTCACTGAAAAGCATGTACAACAGACGAGCCAGGAGATGCACCAATGAGACGAATCCACTTAAGATTAGTACACAGATTTGAGTCACTCAGTAACTCACTCACCAGGTGACAGAGGAAGGATCTGAGGCACCGGGCTGACAGACTGTGGTGAAACTGTGGGGTCAGACCACAAACGAAAGTTACAGTTAATTATAACTGTCTCAGAATGAGAAAGCATTACATGCGGCAGCGGCTCTGACTCACCCAGGACGTAGGCGTGGCCCGCCGGGACTATTCTGTTCATTATGGGTGGAGAGAGAGGGTTAAAGGTCTGGATGATCTGCACGGTGGGCGCACCTACGATGTGAGACCCCCCCCCACACACACACACACACACACAAACACACACACACACACACACACAGACACACACACACACACACACACACCATCATCATCATCATCAGCCCACACCCACAGCAGTAGACCAAAATGGGCCCAAATGCCAGAGGTGAGTGTGTGTTAGAGGTGTGTTACCGCTAGAGGGCAGCAGAGAGGCGCTGTTGAGCGTGGTGGCGACGGTGAAGCGAACTTGCACGAGCGGGGGTAGTTGGGGCGAGCTGACGTCACAAACGTGGGATTTGTCCTCGGCTGGGGGACTTTCTGAGCTTGGGGGGGCTAAAGAGTGGGAGTATGGGAAGAGAAGGGGGTTACCATCAACACAATAGGTTTGATCTGTGATTTACACACAGCCTGAGCTCGGTATGAGTGTAAACGGAAAAAAATAAAATGAGTAAAGATGCAGGGCTGCACGATGTGTCGTTTGTGAATTATCATCACGATACGGATAATTTGATCCTCATATTAAAAAGGATAACAGGCAGATGAGCCTCCAAGCACATGAGAGTGTTCTGTGGACCAAATCAGCATGACTGTTTGTGCATTGTTGGTGCAACTGAATATGAACTGTAAGTGGAGAAATTCTGTGGACAGTAGTGATGCGGGGTTGACTCTTGGGTCAGGCAGGTTTTGATCTGATCTTTGATTGTGCCAGCAGTATAAATACTAATACAGCTCAGACTAGTTTATCCACTTCGTGCAGCCCTAAGCGTTAACCCTGTGTGTATGGAAACGAGGTTACCTGCTCTGCTGCGTTTGAGACGCGGCACTTTCCTGGATTCTCTTCCGCCTGCGGGAGAGAAGCACACACAGCCTCAGCTCACACACCCTCTCCGTTAGGGAGTATTCAGAAAGGGCTTGAATCAGAGGGTTTACCTGGTCGTTTCCTCTTGGGCCTTTTCTCCTTTTCACTGTCTTCACATGGTGGTGCGGGACAGTCAGCAGCCTGATCTGAAGGAGGAGCAGGACAGGCAGTAATATATATATATATATATGTGTGTGTGTGTGTGTGTGTGTGTGTGTGTGTGTGTG
>JBBIGA010113949.1:4470-23515 GCA_037576975.1 Alestes dentex | reverse complement strand
ATCAATAAGATTTTCTTTCATCAGTCCACCACCAAGTCCCAAAAACACTTCAGTACCACAAGGACTTCTGTCCAGTTTCACAAGCACATTATATATACACAAAGTACAACTGTACTGTAGTAACATCACTATGATATGTTTTTGCACACAACATTTCGTTGTTCTTAAAGCACAATGACAATAAAGATTTCTATTTCTATTTCTATTTCATTGCCTAATTAATTTAAGACAAAATATTGGTGTCATATGAAATAAACTAATTCTATTAGCTAAAATCGTATATACTAATAAAGTTTCCAAACTGTAATCAGAATATGGGTATTTATAATATTTTTATGAATGTATTCTTATAATGCACTTGCCAATACATTCTATGTCTGCAAGTTTGTGGAACCAGCAGGTGTCTCTAACGAGAAGCCTTGAGAAATGAATCAGTTCTCAACACAACTGTGGGTAAGCTTTAGTGTTTCATGAAGCTTCATCTGGCCATCAGTAAGATTTGCGCCGTTCTCACATTCCTTACATTCACCAGTTTCAGTGCACCTGTGATTTACAACTGTGTCGTTGTCAAATTAGAAGTGTCACAAAAGAACCCGACACAAACAGAAGAAAAACCCAAACACACATTTCCTTCTACCCTGGGCAGGACAAAATATAAATGATATTCCTAGTATTGGGATCTGTGAAATGGGGCAACTACAATCTCATAGAAACCTCTAAGAACCCAAAGCAGACTTGTCACTGGAAGACAGTACATTCTGATGGATAACAGGTTGAAAATCTCCAGACAATGTAAGGTGAAGAGGGTTGATTCTGCAACAGAAGACCACCAAACCAACAGCACAAACTAAAGAAAGCTCTCATTGCATTACAATCTCATGAAAATTAGTCAGAGGTAAAAGTTGTGCCGACTGGAGGAGCGACTGCTGCAGGAGAAATTCAGGAGAGAGTTCTGGAGAGAAGCAGTAGGTGTCAGCAATGAGCAGGCAATTTTGGGTGAGTCAATATGATAAACACAAGACAGAACAAAAACACAAACACAACAAATGAGTCTTATTCTTTCCTCATTTTGAGAGAGTGACATACAATGTGATGTTTTTCATTAAAGTGTTCAAAGGGACAAATGTAATCACTATATTTACGAATAAACTTTTGTTATCTTTGATTAGACTGCATTCACAGGAGCTTCCTGCAGGTCAGAAAGTAGTGGAGATTAAGAGGTAGGGATGTTCTCCATTATTTTGTTAAACCAAAAAATCCGATTTTATTTCTAACACTTCCTAGTGGTTAGGGATATGCCCCTGTGATTAGAAGGTTGTGGGTTCAAATCCCAGGACTGCCAGTGGCACCACTGAGGTATTCTTGAGCAAAGTACCGTCCCCCACACACTGCTCCCCAGGCGCCCCTGTTAGTGGCAGCCCACTGCTTCACTTGGTGAAAGGGTTAAATGCAGAGAAAGAATTTCACATTGTTCACACTGTGGTGTGTTCATGTGTGACTATAAGGGGTTACTTCACTTTACTTAAATTACTTACTTTACTTAATTAGTTAGATCATGAAGTTGTTTATTGTGGTTTATTAAAAATAATTCGCAGGCGAATGCTTGTTTTGGCGCTGTTGATTAGCCAAGCTGCTAGCCAGCTCAGTTAGCCGATTTGAGGCCGTATGTTCACTTTTCTCTATGAAAATTGGGTGTCAGGTTACTTGGTCAGGAAGTTTTGCTCTGGAGATTTTTTTTCCAGGAGTGCCCCCCACCCTTGTGTGCCCCCAGGTTTTGTCCATGTACCATGGGTGGAAAATTCGGTTATTTTTGAGCCTTTCACAGCCACACGTTTTTCTCCACCTGTTTTCGTGTGGGAGCTGATCGCTCCATCCATTTTCAGCTGTCCTTGACCATAAATGGCTTGGTAATAGACGCCCTCTGTAGTAGAGCAGTAAAACACGCACTGAATGAACAGAGTCGGAAGAGGTGTCGGTTTAATATCCTGTTTTTTTTGGGTTTTTTTTTACCATACAACCAATGTATAGGTGTCTCCTAACCACTCAATCTCCTGTGTTTTATATTTTTCTTTCCTGTCAGCGCCTATATGGTTACATATCAAACAGAATGCATGAGCAATGGTGGATCAAGGTGTTTTTGGTGAAAAGCTTAAGTGTTGGCTTGCAGTTTGACCAGCACTCTTGCTGCAGCAGCTGTAAGCAGTTAGTGAATGTTAACCTCAATTGTGATGAGCAAGACCACTAGCTCTGTAGATTATTTTCTAATAATATATTGTACCTGGTTTTAGGATTTGGGAGACTTTTCTAACTGACGTACAACTTTAATAGAAGATATATAATGGGGACTCTCAATATTTATGCATTTCTGTGTCTTAGTTTTTCATTTAGGGCTCATTTTACTCAAAGCTCCCTGTCTGATGAAATGGATGAAAAAGTTGTTCTGAAGTACAGTCATAAATTTTACCCATATTCAAAAGTCGAATGGTTAGACAGATATGTACCACTCCCTGTTCTCAGACGCTTGTTAATGCCCTCCTCTTTCTCTCTTTCACCCTTGCATGCCAGAGACTGACGTGATTTACCACTGGCTGGTGTACTGCCAAAGCCACCATCATCAATTTATGCTATGGGTGTCAAGTGGATTTCTCAATCATGCATGTTAGTATCGCCCAGTTCTACAAGCATGCAGTGATCATATACTACTGCTTTATAAAAGGGGAACAGCCTCAATGCTATACAATTTGTAGGGGCAATTTCCAGTGACCTCATTTTAAGGGGCACACCCTAATAATGTATATTTTTCCTTATCTCTCTGATAAAGACCTATAGAGAAAGACTTTGAGGAGCATCTATGTTGTTACTAGGCTGTTCTATGTGTTTTGAGGCATTGTCAGTGAGCCTGGTGGATTGTGTGCATCACTGTTTTCGGTGTTAAGTAAGAGGAGAGATTAACTGTACCCAGTTTAGAGCAGCTCTTTTTTCGATGTTGCCCTTGTTGTCCTGTCTCCCACAACACAGGCCTGGCCTGACCCCATTCCTTTCCCCTGCTGCACCTGTGCAAGATTGGAAAAAATGTGTATCATTTTTAACTCTTGTCAGAGTTAGAACATGAGGATTAATAACATATATTTGTCCTCTTTCTGTCCCTGTGTATCTGTCATTGGATTCTCTCCCTTGCTCTCTCTCTTTCGTATACTCTTGTCCACCTCCCTTTCCATGCCAGATCAGCGTAGATTCCCCATAATGCGATCCAGATGTCAGGATTGCCCCAAGAGGAAACAAATCGTTGAGCTGCATGGAATATTACCCATAACACCACTCCCAAACAAGCGCACCACTAATGACAAGGGCTGACAGGAACATAAGTATGAAAAAGTCTGAGAGCAGTTCAAGTACATACAGCCTATCTTTTGTCTTATTCATTCTTTCTGCATTCTTCCTTCTCTTTGAAGTCCATTTTCAAAACAGAGAAATAGTCTATATAGGAACATGTCTCATTGAGTATCCTTCTGGTAAGTTCTGGTAATTGTTTTACCATGTGCTGCAAAAAAGAGGTTTGTTTAATTTTGTTCTTTTGTGTGATGCATAGTGTGGGTATTTTTCAGTGTTATACAACTGTATGCTCAACCAAGCAGCACCTAGGGATTCTGAATGGCTTGTGTCTACAGATTTGAAGATAAACCAAAACCATCTTTCCACCTCACAGGGTCTCCAAAATGTCAGCACCTTACACTAGACAAAGAGTCAGCACTGGTTAGAGTTTAGAGCAGCTGGAGCGGAAGAATGTGTATCAGACAGTGACCCTGTTCCATGTATATCAGGTTTATATCTGGTTGGTTAACTGTATCTGTATCTCCAAGTCACCCCATGTCCCCCCTGCTTTAAGTTTAACTACAAGCCTCTGACATTTAGTGTAAGAGGATACTTTTATTATTCGATACAAATAATCTAGTAAAAAGAACAGAACAATGAAGAGCAACAAAGGCAATTGGTTGCTGTCAATTAGAAAGTATTTGGAATCTAGAGATGCATTTAGGGAACCAAGTGTAAATGTGTGCAGGTTAAAATCCTGATACTAGTTGCGTAAAATGACCAAGTGTAAATGGGGCTAGTGTGTACTGCAACTCCTGCCCACATGCCGTTTCTGCAAGATATGCAATGCACCTAAAAATAGTGTAGACTTATCTATTTAGTGTCCCACAGGAAGATCACATCTTGTTTAAAGCAACTGTGTCTAAAAAGAAAGGAGAAAAAGACGGAATAAACTCATCTCTTATTTCTTTCCCTGTCTTTTCCATGATGTTCTGCCACCAGTGGCCTGCATCAGTTACAGCGCCTGTGCTTGTAAGACCCACAGCTAGGGGGTGCTGGTCCCCTGCCAAAGATGATGAAATGAAGATCCTTAAAATGGATAAAGGCCAAAGTTCATGTTCATGCTTAAAAAGCAAAACACTCTCAAAGGTAGAGAAAATGGGGGAGCTCTTCGTCTTCTTCAATGGCCTCTGCTTTAAATCATGAAAGAACACAGTGGAGAAATACCAGGCCACTTCCCATCAAATTCATGTTTTAAGTGTCCATGTAAATTGAATCTTTGGGCTTGCTGAAGCAGAGCGTAAAAGCATTCTAACAAACTGTTTCAGCAGCCTCTTCCTCAGTTGAGAAAGTTGAAGTAATGCAGTGTAAAGTTGAGAAAGAACTGCAAGAGAAAATGTAGAAAAGTATTTTCCCTAAAGTTTTATTTTAACACAGGTCGGGCTGTGTATGTCTATATGGTGACAGACATTTTATTGGCTCGATACTCCAGGACTGTATTTGAAATGACTGTGATGTTCAAGTGTAGACCTTTAGACATAATTTGAGGGCATGCATGAACTGTGAAGCAAGAACTTTTTATACATACTGGCCTTATTTTTGTGGTCCAACTGATAACTTTAGTATGTCAGTCAGTTGCTTGTTGTAGCATCATTACAACAAGCAATGAAACAAAATGTAGTTTTAATTCTAGATGTGCATCTGGAGTTTGAAGCAAGACAAGATATGAAAAAAAAACCCAATAATAGTGGAAAACAAAGACTGTAGCACAAATAATACTGGAAATAAAGCATTTCATTAATTTGATATTTTAATGCACAATTAAAATATGTTTTGATTGATTAATAATGTATGAATTATTTTTATAATTACTCGGTTATAAAAGAAATGAAATTAAGTAATAACGCGATATTGATGGAAGGGGCTCACTTGTTTATTAGCATTGTTCAGTTTAATCAGCTTAAAAACATAGGGCAACAAAGTTTCTGACAATATACACACTACATCCATGAGACCCATGAAATAACTAAACTGAATGCATCACATCTGTCCCAAATGTTTCTGCTGGTATACCAGGTTTGGTGGTAAACAACAGGAAGTTTCACGATGTAAGTAAAAGTGTATGTATGTAATGTGTGGGTTGGAGACCTGCATCGAAAGTTTGTTGTTTCAAAGAATCCCACTTTAGTAAGATTCCCTACCAAATTTGATCTGGTGCAAAACTGAAAGAAGTTCTGAGAGTTTGCCGATCAGCTTCAAGAATGTGCAGTTGATGCCCTCGCTCAATGGCTAGTGTGAATAAGCACCAGCATCACAGGGTCAAGCAGAATCTCTATGTCAAAAGCAACACAAACATGATGCTCCAGGGTGACCAGCAAGAGCAGAGGAGTGAGCCCACTGGAGAACTTCTTGACGGACTCCTTGGGGAACGAACAGACGTCCAGCTGGAGTGTCATCTGGAGGAGGTTCCAAGGCGTGTCCCTGGTGCACTCTGTCTTCTAACCCCCACTGGATGACCTGAGATGGCAGGACAGGCGCGGGGTCCACCCGGGGACTCTCTGCCTTGTACTGATGAGAAAGGGCGTCAGCTTTGGTGTTCTTGGACCCCGGGCAGTATGAGAGATGGAAATTAAATTGTTCAAAGAACAAGGCCCACTGCGCCTGCCTGGGGTTGAGCTGTTTGGCAAGCCGGGTGGAGATGAGGTTCTGGTGATCGGTCCAGACCGTGAACGGGTCACCGCCGCCCTGGAGTCAGTGACGCCATTCTTCTAGGGCCCACTTGATGGCCAACAACTCGCGGTCGCCTACCCCGTATCGCTGTTGTGTGGGATTAAACTTTTTAGAGAAGAAATTACAGGGATGTAGTTTCTGGTCTGGACCTTGCTGTGACAGGATGGCTCCTACGCCCACATCGGAGGCATCCACCTCGACAACGAATGGCCTGGTGGGGTCTGGATGCAGAAGGATGGGTGCACTGGTGAACTGTAGACAGAGGGTTTTGCTGGTTGGACCTCCAGCTGGGGGTGTTGGTCAGCAGCGTGATCTTGTGTGACCTCTCGCAGAGTAGCGATCTCCACACGGAGATTCATCACTTCCTGTTTCAGGTTCACGATCTTGACCGCCTGCTGATTAATAACCTCCCAGACACAAGCGAGATCCGCTGGACTCACTTGAGACACAGACATTCTGTCACGGAGGCAGACACAAATGAATGTAAGTTGCCCAGTTGTGGTATGACAGAAGACCCCAGTTGCGGATACACATGAGAGAGCCGGTTAATCACGCAGTTAATCTGAGAACACTCCACAAGAGGAGTAAAGATTCCCACCAAAGGAACCTGTGTTCTCACATACACACAGAAAGGTAAGTAAGAGCACTCTTGCGAGCTAGAGTACTCACGGTACTGAGAGGATGAGGGGCTATGCGAATTAGGTGTCACACTCCAATGTTTGTGTGCAGAGGAACACTTACTTCCTGTTTATATACCTTAGACGTGAGTCATTTCCGAGGCCGATTGACGTCACGTGATCTGGTGCTTGTGACAAGTCTGATGGCCTGGAGGAAGAAACCGTTTCCCATCCTGGTAGTAAAGGCCCAGATGCTGTGAAACATTATGTCAGAGGGAAGGAATAAAGGTGTGGGAGGGGTGTGTGGGTTTTTGTAATCTGATTCAGCACAATTTCTATACCGCACCAGGATGCAACTACACAGCAACTATACTATCTTGGAGGACACCTTGGAGTGTGCGCTCCCAGAAGATGTCACCATGCAGGCACTTGGTTTCCTGGGCCCCTTCTTTCCTGCCTACTGGGAGATGGAGGGATCGGGTATTCCTCAGAGGATAAGGCATCACTGGAGGTGGACATCACCCTCGTCAAGGCAGATAACCAGGCTCTCCTCTTAGCAGAAATTGGATTGCTGGGGGAATAACTCCAGTGAAGCAGCCCCTCCTCAGCCTTGCAACCCTGATGATGTCAACGAACAGGCATTTGGAACCACAACACCTCAAGCATTGCTGGTTCCCCTGCTGCTCTGGAGAACACCTCGCTGGCACCTTCCACAGCACTTCTGGAGAGTTCCTTGTTGCCACCCGTGCTGCCTGGTACTCGCGAGAGTGTTTCTTCATCAGTTCCTCTGCTGTGCCAGAGAACACTGTCACCAGTGCCCACTATTGCTCTGGCGAGTACTTATCACCAACGCCACCCCTACAGCTCTGAAAAGCACTTTATCACCAGCTCCCCTGCTGCACTAGAGTGGGCTTTTGCTGCCTTCATGTGCTTTGGGAAAGATGATCCTTTCCAGTTTTTTGGAAATTACGAGTGTGTTGTGTTCAAGTGCTTTTGTTGTTGTAGTGAAGAAAAAACACTATGACAACGCTGATAAAGATATTGGGCTATGGGCTGGGTCATCTCCTGGTCCCAGAAAATCATGTTATCACTGGCGTACACTACAGACCACATAAATTCATGTGAAAAAATTGCCTTTTTTTTGCCGACTGTGAAGTACTAGGAGGCTATCCTCGACTGACACTACAATAAAGGTGTGTCTAAAAATGACATTAGGTGTAAACCCAGATGTCATTAAAATGGTGTGTGTCACAACATTGTATAGGCTGCAAACTATTCGCTAACAACAGCAAAAAAACATTTTAAAGGGTGCAACACTTCCCGTTCACGATTTTTTTTCTTCGCTCTCCACCATGTTGAAAGGTCAAAGTTGATCTCATCTTGGCAACTTGTGTATCAAAATTTCTCCCAATTCTACATTGGAAATTACGACATGAGGGGGTGTTCATGTGCAGCTTTCAAGTTGGTTTCTGGTATTTACCATAATTCCCATAGGACGTGAAAGCACCATTTGTCACTGGTTCCCATTGGTGCTCTGGAGAGCACATCATCTTCCCTTCCTCTGAATAGTCCTTTGTTGGTGGCTCCCAGGTGCTCTGGAAAGCACTTTGTAGCTGGGTGCCCCTACTGCTCTTTAGGGCACTTCATTCTAGCTCCCCAAGTTGATCCAGAGAGCCTTTTGTTGCTGGTTCCCCCTAGTGCCTCAAGTCAAGTGGGTTTTATACAAACAATACACAGTGAAATGAAACAATGTGCCTCTGGGAACATGAGAACAGAACAGAACTGAACATCACAAGTTCAGACAGGACAAAAGGGTGGGCAAGAAAAAACACGAGCAACAAACAACTAGACAAGACATTTAGTGCAATTTGACAATAGCTACAGTCTGGATGAATACAATACTTTGACAGGTACTATATTGTAGCTGCAGAGAAGTTACATGTGCAAAAAATACAGCAATAAATGTGATTGTGCAAATATAGCAGCAATAGGAGAATGTGAATTGTAATAAAGAGGTATGCATTTACACAGGTAATTATAGTCTGAGTTGTTGAGGGTGTTTGTTTACTGTACCCCATTCTGGCAGTGGAGGCCCGTATGCAACGGAACCTTTTGCTAGACAGGAGGACGAAGGAGAGTGTGAGTGGGATCATCCACTCAATGCTGGTGGGTTTGCGGATGCAGCGTATAATGTAAATGTCCGTGACAGAGGGGAGAGAGACCCCGATGATCTTCTCAGCTGTCCTCACAATCCTCTGCAGGGTCTTGTGGTCCAATCCTGACTGACTGAGGTCTCCCAGTCTGGAAGTCCAGGATCTAGTTGCAGATGGAGGTGTTTAGGCCCAGCAGTCTACTCTTCCCAATCGGATACTGAGGAATTATGGTATTGAATGCTGAACTGAAGTCAATGAACAGCATTCTCATATAAGTGTCCTTTTTTCCAGATGGGTAAGGGCCTGGTGAAGGGCGGTGGTGATGGTATCATATGTAGAACAATTGGGACGGTATGCAAACTGCAGAGGGTCAAGTGAGGGGGGGCAGTTGTGAATTGATGTGCCTTGTGACGAGCCTCTAGAAGCATTTCATGATGATGGGTGAGTGCAACAGGATGATAGTCATTGAGGCGGGACACTGGCAACTTCTATGGCACTGGTATGATGGTGGTGGCTTTGAAGCACGTTAGAATGACAGTGGTGCTCAGAGAGATGTTGAAGATGTCTGTGAGAACAACTGCCAGCTGGTCTGCACATCCTCTGAGCGCACAACCAGGAATGTTGTCTGGTCCAGCAGCTTTCCACAGGTTGACACTGAGCAAAGTTTTCCTCACATAAGCCATGGTCAGACAAAGCACCTGGTCACTGCAATGTTTTGTGCCTCAGACTGTGCATAGAAGCGGTGGTGTCTTGAGTTCCCTCTGGTGCTCTGGTGAACTCTTTGTCACTGGCTCTCCCTGGAACTCTGGAAAGCACTTTGTTGCCTGTACAGCTTGCACCCCTGGCTGTGCTGGAGAACACCTCATCAGTGTTGCCTGCTGTCTAGGAGAACATCTTGCTGGCAGTCACTGGTGCTATCTATTACTCTGGAGAGCATGTAGCCAGCAACTACCATGACTCTGGAGAGCTCCTCATCAATGCAGGTGCCCCCAGCTGCTCTGGAGAGTGCTTTGTCACTGTCCCAGTCCCCTGATCACCCTGGAGTTGGCCTCCCAGTCTCCTGGTTCACTACTGATATCCTCCCAGTCTCCTGGTTTCAGTCTCTTGGCTGGCTTCCTCATCTTCTGGTCCCTTGTCACCAGCCTCCTCATCTTCTGAACCCTCATTACTGGCCTCCTTGACCTCATCACCAGCTTCCTCAACTCCTGGCCTCAGAGACAAAACTTCCCTGCCCAGGACATGGCCACAGCCTAGCCATCATCATGACCCCCACTTGGACAAAGTATTTCTTCCCAGTCCCCACTGTAATATACCAGTTCCTGTCGTTGTGAGTCCCCATCACAATGGCTTTCCCTGTTCCCATGGCTCCCTTTATGCCAGTTCCGGTTAACCCCTCCTTTTCCAAGTGTTCCCCATCCTTACCCTGTATAAGTAGCGGTCACTTTGAATTGCTTTCATCCTGGTTGTTCTGTTTGTTTCATAGTTTCAGTGTTTGTTCTTTTAGTTAATGCCCATCATGTTTGTCTTATTGAATAAAGATCCTCATTTGCACATATGTCTGCCTCAAAGGTCTTACCTACTACATGTCACAGAGTCAAACCCTAGGATGTTCATCCTGCTCTTTATTATGTGTTTTTTTTTCTTCAAAAATGTTAATGTAAGACATACCCATTCTGAACTGACAGACTAGATGGTCACATTTAAAAACTTCCTGTGGTTTTTTTTTCAGAATGAGCCAGTCAGATGTTACCATTTGTCATATCAAAAGTGTGTGGTCTTAGACCCTATGGAAAAATAAAACCCAAAATATTAGTTATATTTTAACTATTATCAGCCAATTTTATGTCAGTGAGCAAACCTGGTTTCCAACCTCATACCGGAAAGGTTTGAGAGAGCTGGACCACTAACAAAATAAAACAAGCCATTAATCTTGGGTGAAAAGAATCAGGGGAATGGGAAAGGATTGAGAGAAGGGGAAAAGTAGAAAAAATGTTCTACTTTTTTTTAATGCATGAAATGTTCTTGATCTTATCTGGCAAGCTGAGTGATTGATCATGGGCCAGCTGGCCTGGTCATTTGAAATCCAGCTCCAGGCTGCTGGTCGAGACTTCCAAAGAGACATTTCCCGTTATGGATGAAAGGTAGAGAAGTCCTTCATTTCTGTGTAATCAAAAAGAAAATCACTGTATAATCACATGCACAATGGCATGTGTTTAGAACAATAGGAACAGGAATGTCTGCAGTATACATTTTTATCATACTCTGTCAGTGCCAACCTTGTGACAAATGCAGTACCAACACATTGCGGTCAGCAGAGGTGATGTGCCAGGCCTGGCAGGAGGATCACTTAAATAATGGGCAAAATAAATTCCAAGGGGTCACAACTATCTCCACCCAGTGAACACATGATAATACAGGTGCAATCAAAGTAACAGGCTAACCTTGTAATTAGTGCCAACACATTTAGTTTAACCTGTTAGAGCTAACCAAAGTGGAATCTAAACAAAATCATTAAATATGCACATGTATCCTCAGATTTAAAAGCATAAATGATTATAGGTCACTAATGTTTGATACTTGACTCACCTTTGCACTGGTTATAATTGGCTCTACTGAAGTGAGAGAGCACACTATGGCAAGCTACAAACGTGATAAATAATGCTTTCCGTTTTTCTGCTATCATACCATTAGGACTGGGAATGATGAAGGCCTGGTGGACTGTTGCAAGACAGACATTGAACACTAAAGATTTACAAACCTCAACAAAATTACCTAAAATAATAGCATGCAACAATATTTGGGTCATATCAGGAATATTGACCAAAAGGTATTATCCCATGGGGTGTTCGAGACAGACTTGTAGGAGTCAGGTTTATTTAAAATAATGGGAAAACAAGTCAAGGAAATCAAAGGGGTGCACTCTCAGCCTGAGCTCTCAATAAAGAAACAATACTGACACAAACTCCATGCATGCTCTTATGGACAGGGCAGATAGTGTCCATACACTAATGAAGATGAAGTCAATACCACTAATCCAACTTGTAGCACACAACAGTCACATACTCAGTTTACCAAAAGAGAGAGGAGTGAAGCTGGCTGGATCATTGATGAGAGCTCAGTAAAATAATAATAATAATAATAATAATGATAATAATAATAATAATAATAATAATACGTGTACACACATGCACACACAAAACCCCAAAGGGGAACAAGCAGGTGTAAGGGTGAACAGATAACTTCCTCTAAACAGCCATGGCTTAAGCAAAGGCAACCAAACAAGAAACAGGTGAATCTAACTGGGGTTGGCCAAACCAAAGGTAGAGATAAGGGGAGATTCAGGATAGGGATAGTTACAGGATAGGGATAGACAGAGTGTTACAAATATAAACTGTTTGCTCAGCTATGAAATCCACATCATTCCTGTAAGTGGAGTTTGAAGGATAGGTTACCTTGTGAGACAAAACAGGAAGATAAGGGGTATAGTATTACAACTGAAAAGGCTTTACACCCATGTGCCACCCATGAAGGCATGTAATGTGGACTTTGAAAGTGCCTTCAGTGCAACTGGGTTGTGATGTTTAGGTCATGGTTAAAGATGTAGGGTGTGGAAATGGTTCTGCATGCACCACCAGAGGACAGAGAGTGTTCCACTCAATCAGAATGAAAAAAGGACTGATGGGAAAAAAGCACAAATCTAGTTAGGACATCGAGGATACAAATTGTAGTGGAAGTTAGATTTCAGTAAAGTGCGGAGAGATATACAGGGCTGATGTAACCCGAATTTTGGTGCAAGTCGAAACATATTATAGCCTAAATCACTTACGCATTCTAACACAGTTGTAAAATCATAAAGACACAACTAAGCCACAGAAAAAGGAAAAGGAAAACTCCCCTCGCTCATAAGCCACGTTACTGCATATTCTTCCATCACGCGCAACCAAACTTGTTCGCACACGTAGTCCGTAAGTGCGAAGCTAACAGTGTAACTACCCAACATGAGTTTAGAGACTACTGTGTTTTTGCTTTTATGGAAATGTGGCTCAGCTCAGCATTCCAAGTGAGATTATTCAACTGGTTAACCAGCTTCCAGACCCTCACGACAGAAACACAGCTCTGTCTGGTAGTACCCGAGGAGGGGGCTTATGTGTTTACTCCAACACTGAATGGTGTATGAATGCTATACTAGTCTCTAGTTGCTGCCCACTGCAGCTACAGTTTATGACTGTTAGATGTAGATCATTTTATTTATCATGCAAATTCACCACCATGCTCATAGCCATGGTGTACACCCCACCCAGCACTAAAACAAACAATGGGTGAATGTAATGGAAGTATCAGTGAGCTCTAAAACACACACCCAGGCAGACTATTTATTGTTCTCTCAGATTTCAACCAGGAGCCATCTGTGTGCTTCAGAACTGTTTTGATCACACTGACTGGGACATGTTTAGGGAGGCTACAACCTACAGCAGCAACATCAACCTGGGGAGTGACTGGCTACATCAGCATGTGCATTGATGACATTACTGTTGCTGAGACTATAACTACATGTGAAGCAGAATCAGTTCAGAATCAGTTCAGAAGCAGAATCAGTTCAGAATCAGTTCACCATTTAAGTGTGTGTGTGGGGTCTTACGGTCTACAGCACTGGTGCTGTTCTGCCAAACAGAGATTCAGCTGGATGCTCTCTATGATGTCCCTGTAGAACACTGGGAGGATGGGGGTGCCTTTTTATTGAGGGAGGAGGTGTTGGTGGTCCAGGTGAGGTTGTCTGATTTGTGCACTCCCTGAAACCTGGTGTTCTTTACTGCCTATTGAGCCATTGATGCTGAGTGGCATGTGGCCGTAGCAAGTTTTTTTAAAGTTGACAATCATTGCTTTAGTCCACATTCAAAGAAAAATTGATCTCACTGCGCCAAACAACCATCTGCTGAACCTCATCTCTGTACGCTGACTCACCATTGTGACTGATGAGCCACAGCCGTGTCATCAGTGAACTTGATGATGTGATGTGAGCTGTACTTGGCAGTGGGTCAGTTGTGGGTCAGCAGAGTGAACAGTAGTGGATGAAGTATGCAGCTCTGAGGAGCTCAGACAGGCTGAGGCCTCTCTGACACAAGACCAGAAAGTACTTGCTCAGTAGTAAAGTTAGCTTGTTGGATGATGCTGTTGAAATCTGAAGTAATATCTATCAACAGCATTTTAACATAAGTGTCTCTCTTGTCCAGGTGAGAGAATATGGCATCCTTGGTCAACCCGTTTGAGTGATATTCAAACTGTAGTGGATCCATTGAATGGGGGAGGCTGCTCTTATTGTGTGCCATGACAGGTTTCTCAAAGCTTTTTGTTAGCTCTTGTGGTGACACTTTTGGACACAGTAGCATCTTCTATGCATTTGCTGAAGAAGTAGGTCGCAGAGTCAGTGTACTCCTCCAAGTTGATGGAGCTGCTGTAGGTAGCAGCTTCTCTGAACATGTTCCTATCTTTGCAGTTGAAACAGTCTCGGGTGGTTTGCCTGGTTGGTTTTGTGCATTTCAGTAATAAAGTGTATGAAGGGAATAACATCACTGCTGTGTGGTCAGAGGTGCACAAGGTGACTTTGTAGGTCTCACACGCATTAGGGACAGATCTCCCCTCTCGTGGCAAAGTTCACATGCTAATAGATTTTTTTTTTTTACTTCAGGAGAGTATGCTGTGATCAGTCTCTGCTGAACATCAATGTATCCTCAGGGGAGATCGTCCAGAGCTGACATACTGGAGAACCTCGCATGGACCCTCAACACCATCTCCATCACCAAGACAGCCCAGCAGCATCTCTACTTCCGGTGGAGACTGACAAGAGTACACCTACCCTAACCAATTCTCAACACGTTCTTCCGAGTGACTATTGACAGCATCGTGTGTAGCTGCATCCCGGTTTGTACTGTTTAATGTCTTGTCTTTTGATATTGTTGCTCTTGCGTTTTTCTCACTGTCTCTGCTCACTTTTGAATTTATGTTGCTGCTGCTTTTGTTCCCTGCATTGCACCATGATCCAGGAGGAACATTGTTTTGTTCACTGTGTACTGTGTATATAGCTGAAATGACAATAAACCTACCACAGTGGCACAAGGAAAACAGTCTGTAAAGTTTTGAGTGGAGAGAATGTTCACTGTTTGGGTGTGTCTCCCTGACTCTGGGAAAATTGGTCCAACCACTCCATCCACCTTCACCCCCCTCCCACCACCTTTTAATTCCTTCCAGACAGGCAGAATGTTGAAGCTGGAAGATCTTCAAGGGCCGCTCCTGTCTGGGATGCATGAATGTATTTTGAAGAAACAGTGAGACTGCTTATAGGGCACTGGAGAATAGAAGGGCAACATAATGTGGGATTTTATTTAGATGATAAAAATCCCTTGCTTGCAACCTTGAGGGTTGTCAGCTCTTTGTAGATGCTTACCGTCATCTATAACTACTATGAACCAGCCCCTTACTTGCTCTTTCCTTTTCTCTCAAGCCCCTGCTGCAATGCTTCGCCCAGCCCACTCAATGGCAATCCACCCCTGAGACTGCCTTCACTGTGCCAGAGCTATTTCCGCAAAGAGCGGCTCCAACCTAAACCTGTAGTGACTAAACAGTCCCAGCCAGAGCAAAGCAGTCAAAACAAGTCTCTGTTCTAACCAAAAATCATGCGGTCTCTGGTTACTAGAACTTAACCAAATCATCACCAACTGTATTCGCAAGTTGTATCTGAAATCAGACAAGGTTGATCTATAGGCAACTTGTTTTTGTTGCCTATGAATGCCTTTTATGTTAGTAAACACCTGTTGCCACTTTGATATGTTATTCTGCCAGCTTTAGCTGTCTGGCACCAGTCATACAACAGACATGTGTCCCCTAATCCTAGTTCTGTAGTCCTTGGAAGACATTGCAATTTATGCCCCCCTTCCCCAGGTACTCTGCATAATTAATGCCTTTAATTATCAATCTCTGCAAGAACTAAAGCCAGTTTTGAAACACCGAACAGCAGGGGCAGAATGACCCCGTACTGTGCAGTGGATAGACAAGTAGCACCTTTGCTCGCTTTTTAAAGAAATTCACATTGTATGTTCAAATAATCATGAACATAAATTACCTGCAGACATGAAGAAAGCAAACATTTCCAATGGACAGTAACCACATAACCTACTGAATGCTCCTTTGTTGGCCACAACTGTTCACAGCTGCATGTGAAAAGAACCCAAACTTTATATACTGCACCCATGATAGGTTCCTGAGAAATGGTCTTTGTACAATAACTACATAGAAAGTGTAACCTTCACATGATTGTCATATGCACACACACCAATCAGCCTAATATTGTGTAGAGTCAAAACACCTCTCTCCTGTCAAGGTATGGGGTGTGTGTGGTGTGTTTCAAAGTAACAGCCACATGAATGCCAGGACTCAAGATTTCAAAAGCCAGAGAATCACTCTGCCTCTGCTTGCCTTCTTCCCATAGCACATCCTCATGCATCTCCTACCCAGATCAGACCAGCTAACCGTCTTCCAGTGTTCGATGGTTATGATTTTCAGATGCCCGTTGTAGCCACGCTAGGAGATGGACAGGGATCAGCATGGAACAGCTACACAGCCCCATACACTGCAAACTGCGATACCGACAGTGTTCTATCATAGCCAGCATAAACTTTTTAAGAATTTTGTAGCTTTTCTTTAGGATTAGACCAGACAGGCTAAAATGTACTCCCCTCGCACAACAGGCCTTAGCCCCATTGACCCTGTTGCTTGTTCATCAGTTGTTCCTTGGACAAATTTTGGTAGGTACTAACCACCACACATTGGAAACACCCTACAAGGCCTGCTGTTTTGGGAATGCTCTGATACAATTTTCTTGCCATCACAATTTGGCCCTTGTCAAAAATCCTTAAGTTTAACCATTTTCCTCCTGCCACACATCAACTGACTGTTGACTGGTGCCTTTGTGTCATCAAATTTATCATCAGTTTAAATGTAATGGCTGACTGGTGTATATGTGTCTGTCCTAAACTTCCATTCTTATTTCATTTCATTTGACAATGATGAGCCCTCACTGTCTCAAATCTCTCAAAGCCTAAGAATAACTACACAAACTTTTTTTTTTACAGGTAATAGAGCATATGGGCATAAGCTTGGGTAAAATTTATACTGAATCTATATTTAACACAGTAATTTAAAATAACATCTCTCTTTCTCTCCCTCTGTCTTAGACACACACACACACACACACACACACACACACACACCCACACATACTTAGACACAGATGGAAAACCATGTCTGCTGTAATGCTTCGCATTCCTGTGGTTTGACTGGCTCTTCCTGCCGTGAGCGAGAAATGTGGCTGCACCGAAGAACATTCCTAAAGCCTCGTAGACTTTTTGTTTTTATCTCTCTATATTTTTTTATTACTTTAGTTTGTCTTTGTCAGAGGCACAAAGCCCATGCATGCCTTGGAGCACTTCTTTGAGATCCAGATACAATGTCTTTGCTTTCCTTTGTTATCACTGTGACTGTTTTGCACAGCTGCCCTTTGTACTCTAAGGGTGATCTTTAGTTTTTAAAACTAATGTTCTGGTAGGCACTAGCATGTTATATATCGATTGTCACCTACAGCATATGTCTCATAACCACCAGAATCCATAAATGGGTTTTTTTTCTACACTAAATATACATAAAAGAGTATTCAATAAAGGGTTTGGTTACATATATGATGGAGTTAATAAATTGCTTTTAAATTTACTTTTTTTGCGTCCCACCCGAAAGCTGCTCTCATGTGCCAAGAAGCCATTATAATTCACAGAGAATGTAATATGAGCTGGGTGTGAACTTATTCAACTGGCTCAAGGGGATATTTTTTGTATCATTTGAGTAGCAATGTCATAGATGAGTTGAGAACTGATTTGGATTTAGGTTAATAATCATGTTGCAATGGGACAGATTTGCATCCCTACTCCTTTGCCTTGCCAAGAGAAACAAGGCCCAGGCGGCAGGGCTGACTGAAATAGTCCCTCCCAAACAACACTGCCATTTAGAAGGCTCTGGTAATTTCCAGGGCACCAAACACTACATTTGCACAGGATAATGCTTGGTGTCAGCCTCTAAGGTTTAATGCAATGACGTTAATGGCATTGTTTTGTCCCCATGACCATCATGTTCTAAATAAATCTGATCTAGTTCTCCAGTATGCACTGAACTCAAATACATGCCAGGAGATGCTGTCAGGGGAAGCAAAATGGCACCTTCTGGGACACCATGTGATGCTGTCACGTGGTGGCTGAATGGCCCCTTGCAGTGCATCAGGTGACACAGAAGAAGGATGTGTTGAAGTTATCCATGGCATGTTATCCCTGGCTATCTGCACCCCTACTGCTTAGCAACTATATTCATACTGTTAAGGCAGACACTGGCAAAAACATGCCCCCAGGAAGGTGCCATGAAGTGATGCCATGAGGACCAGGGGACCAGCAGCATGAAGACTTCTCTGCACATTCCAACCTACAACTCGTCCCCTTTCAAGACTTTTGGTGCAACCTGAGGTTCTCCTCTGCCGTCTAAAGCAGTCTTTAGGGTGCCCAGTGTCAGTGTCTCTGGTGGTGGTATGTCAGTGACACACTTGGTGAATTATGCTCTGGTTAGCAAGGCAGTAAGGTATGATAATGATAATAATCTCACCTACTGTATATGGGATGTCCACTTTTATGTTAGCAACTAGATTTAATATTGCACAGATGGAGCCTAATCATGGAATCTTTAATCTTAAGAAAAACACTCCGAAAAGAACAATCTGTACATGGCAACTATTAACAGGAATCATTCAATAAATACTGAACGTAAATTCTGTTGCTGTGTTTACATTATGACGTGATATTCCACGAATCAGCAATAGAAAATTTGTTACATTTCCCCAACATTTGTCATCACATCCAGCAGTGAAATAAATAAAAAAAACCCCAAACTATGAAAATCTACCAAACATTAGTGTTTGTTTAAAACAGTTTTAGGATAAAATAGTGGCTAATACTATTCTGCCTGGCACACGGACAGAAACACCACTGAAGAAACAGCAGTATTGCTCTCACCGTGAAAACATTTACATACCTGCATGCCGCTGTCAGTCATACACCCTGCTCGATTTCATCAATTCTGTGGTCAAGGCATGGAGCATTTCTGTGTCAGCAAGGAAACATTGCATAAATCAACATTTCTGGATTA
>JBBIGA010113938.1:0-10536 GCA_037576975.1 Alestes dentex | reverse complement strand
GGGACCATATATGCTCAGAAATAGTGTTAAAATCAACTCTTTAAGAGTTAATCCAACACTGTCAAATTTACTGTGTGTATTACTTAGAAAAGAATGGACAATGATTATTCTTTTCAAGCAAAATGTACTGGTTGGATTTTAACAGGCTTTCTTCTCCCACAGAAGGACTTTAGTGTACAAGAACTTCACTTCATTGCCAAAATCCTGTCCATTGGCTTGGTGGATGCAGACCCTGGCACTTTACACCACCTTAAAGAGTACAGAGATCTGCAAGGAAGCTCAACCTGAGTTTGATTTCCATGTCTGTAAGTCAAACCCCTTTGCCAGACAGCATCCTTCTAGACACGGCTTCTCTGTCTGTGCCTGTGAGGGAGGAACTGGGAGGATAAACTGGCAAACAAAATGATACTGAATTTGTTAATAAACAAATTAGCAAACTGAAATCAAACAGAACTTCTTTTACTGGTCATATTTGGGTACGATTCACTATGTTATTGTGTCGTTTGATCTTCATGGTCTCCTCAGCTAGTTTAGACACTTTCCCTGATACTGTGTTTGATTTAGAAATAAATCATGTTACAAATTGGAAATGCCTATTTATGCCCCTTGAATTCACAGTCCTATTACATTCTTTGTCTAATTTTGGTGTTGGAACAATTTAGTAAACAGCTTTTTCTGCACCCCTCTGAGAATCTAGTCATATGTTAGCACTTATGGCATTAAATGTGAACATTTTTGGCTGCTTTAGACATCTGACACTTGTAACAGACATTCCAGATTTCAATAAAAGCTTGTAATAAATAAATATATATTGTGCCTTGCATGTAGCATTTTCAGAGTGATTTCTGCCAGTGTTTACTACCTGACAAAATCTCATTGATATGGTTGCTACTCATATTTACAGTCAGCGTTTTCCCTCATGAAACTGATCCCGGTTTATTTATCTTAATGTAATTGATTTATTTCTCTGTCACTTCCTATTTAAGTTGGTGGTTAAGCTGACAGGAAAGACCCGATGGCCTAAGCAATAGAACAGTTTGCTTAGCTGTTCCTGCCTAAATACCGAGCAGAAAATAATCTTGACTGGATGATTTTCTGTTGGCAATTTCAATAATTTAACCCTTTGTTGTCACCCAAAACTTAAAATGAAATGAAAGTAGTACTTGCCAAGTTTAAATTCAAACATGCTTCTCTTTATTAAAGTGTTTTGCACAGTCTCTTATAATGATTGTACAGTCAACAGTTATTTATTTTTGCAGCTTTTATTTTTTTCCCCACATTTTACATGATCTGAAGTCAAAGGACATATACTCAAGGACACAGTGAAGCTGGTTTGGTAGTTTTCTAGATGTATCTGCAACTGCAAAATAAATTTAAACATAGTAGCAACATGTAGCATTATAACTGTATCCAGAACTGTGCAAAAGCTTTAAGCACCTATGCAAAATGTTTAAAGCTATTGTTCTCAGCGTCTGGCAATGTGGAAAAAAAAGCAGTAAAAAGGACACAGGTTTGTTCTGTTTGTAAAAAGTAGTTGATGCTTTGTGAACTGGTAAGGAGAATACAGGTTTGGTTTGATTTCTCCTTGATGCCTTCAGCCATTGCTTGGATTTGTGAAATTCCATCAGCAGCTCCTGATTTAATTTAATGAAGTACTAAAAACTAGGAAAACTAGGTTTCTGAGGCTAACAATAAAGGGCTTCCACAAGGAACTCATAAAATCATTATTTACTGTATATGATATTATTTTTAGCTTTAATGTTTTGAATTATTAATGTGAAAAAAACACTCACTACAAATATTTGCACAGCACTGTACATACTACACATTTTTTATGAAGCCATGCAAATCATTTGCAATCACCATTAAATTAAACATTTTCATAAATCAGTTAATACACACAGCATTAATGGATTTTCCATTGTGTTGTTTCAGTGCTTCTTTATCTTCAAGTGCTGTTCACCTGTCATAGTTATTTGGAGAAAGGAAACTTGTATTGGCAAATAATTCATTGCTGATTGGTTTTATAATTGACCCTATTTTACCTTATATTTTACATGGAAACACTTTTAATCTATTTTAAACACTGACTTCTAGTTTAACAAAATACAGTGGATATAAAAAAGAATCACCCTGTCAGTGTATACATATTTTGTTTCTTTGCAGCTTGAAATGAAGACACAGACACAAAGCCAAGTTTTCCAGTCGTATTTGCTCAATGCAACTTATAACATCAGAGTAAAAGATGTAATGGCAACAGTTAGAAAAAAAAAAACATATTAAAAAACAATCACTGAGATGGATGAAGGATTATTAGTAAACTCAGTAAGGTGTGACTAATTACCTTCTCCATTGCATACCAAAGCAATTAGTTTCCACCTGCATTCAGCTGTAATTGTTTTGATTCAGTTTAACATAAAAAAAAAAACCAGCTATTCCTGGAGCATTCCAGTGCTTGGTAGTGCAACTGAAAGCAAACAGTCAATTGTGGGGGGCAAGGCACGTCAAAATATCTCAGGGATAAAGTTGTGGACAGGCACAAGTCAGGAGATGGATACAAAATAAATTAAATGCTTTATCAATCCCTAGGAGCATAGTAAAGTCTACAATTAACAAGTGGAAAGTGTTTGGTACTACCAGTGCTGGACTGGCCATCACGCATACCGGGCATTTGCCCAGTGGGCCGATGGTAAATTTGATTTGGGCCGGCCACATAATTTTGGCCAGCGCGGTGTGGCTAGACTAAAACTAATATTAAGACAGGACGCCAGAAACTACACTAGTTACAGGAATATATGACAAATAGTGGTCATTGTGTGCTTGTGACAACAATATGACATGTGCTCCACAAATGTAGCTTGTTTTTGCGTCTTCCAAGACAAAGAAAACACTCCTAAGAAAGGCCACATTGAGACTCGATTGAGCATTGAAGATTATGAGGCCAAGTGGTAAAATGTGTTACAGTCAGATGAGACCAAGATCAAACTATTTGGCCTCAACACCAAATGGCATCATCTGGCAGCAAGCCAATATAGTTTACCATCCAAAGACCACCATACCTACAGTAAAGCACGGAAGTGGTGGCATTTGGGGGTGTTTCTCTGCAGCAAGGACTGGGGCACTTGTCAGGATAGAAATACAAACTGCTGGGGCAAAATACTATCAAACTCTTGAGGAAGACCTGCTGTCCTATCCCAGAAAGTTGTCAATGGAAAGAAGGTTCATATTCTATCACGAGAATGTCTCAAATCTCACAGCACAAGTGACCACACAGTGGCTCAAAAATTCTGTTGACAATCTGAGGAGTGACTTGAAGATTGCAGTCCACCAGTGGTCACCATCCAATTTGGTGGAACTTGAACAGTTCTATAAAGAAGAGGTGGGCAAATATTGCATAGTCTACATGTGCAAAATTGGTGGAGAAGACTCCCACCAGACTCAAGGCAGTAATTAAAGCAAAAGATGTTTCCACAAAGTACTGGTACAGGGGGTGACCTTTTATCCATCTCAGTGACTCTTTTTCTGGTTGCTATCCTATCTTTCACTTGGCTGTTATAAGTTGCCTTGAGTAAATACAACTGGAAAATGCTTTTTTGGTTTGTGTGTGTGTGTTTTCAGGTTACAAACAAAATGTGAATATTCTTTTGTATACAAACTGTATGAAATAGGGCTAAAAGCAGGGAAAACACTAAAATGTGCAGGGTAGTGCACCTCCAGGACCAGGGCTGGGAAACACATTTCAAATGCTTCATCAGTGATCAGCTTCTGACCACTGGCCCACTGTTGGTGGGCTGTTTCCAACCAAGTAGCGACTCTGAGGTGTTTTTAAAACCCATGAATTCTGCAGTGTTTGACACACTCAGAGCAGCACCATGCACTACTCTGTCATTATGCTAAGAATGGTCCACCACCCAATAAAGCCTGGTCAGCGGGGGTCCTGTTGTGGTCTCTTTGGATAGGGCAGAGGTGGGCTGTACTGTAAAGTACTGTATAGAACTTCGTGATACTATTTTGTCTGATGCCCGTTCCTAACAATTTACTTTGTGACCATAAGCAAAGTCCTGCAAAATCATTGAATGCATTAGGCATAACAAAATTAATTTGCAGAGCTGTAGTGATCTGTTGAGTTATACTCATCCATGAGTCAGGGTCAGAATTACACAGGCTCTCTGAGTATCAGGCCCTGATACAGGTTCATATGTAGACCGTTAAAGTAGCATATATACTATAATTTGAAATAAATGTTTACATGTTTAACACCATACTCTTTAGTTGTAAGAATATGTAGATATGTGTTCCCCTATAGTATGTTTAATATTTTATTTTTAAATGAAGTATTTGTAAACTTAGATATATTTATAAATATAAATATATAGGTTAACTTGTAATCTCCCTTTTTACCCTCACTGTTGATATGTCTGAGTGCTGCTGTTCTTGGGCTACTGTCAGTAATCATACATCTACACAGAGCACCTACATGATAGTTATATCTGACAGAATAGTGAATGAGTATAAGTGCACAGTAAGTGTACCAAATAAACTTAATATTTTTCATGGTCTAGCCAGACAGACATCAGAACAGAGACAGTGTGGATAAGCTCTAGGGCAAGACCCCTGGCCTAGAGTGAATGCTTGTACCCACTTTAGTCCTAGATTGCACTACCAACATAGCCTCCAGAGACCAATTCTTAGTGCAGATGCCAGGGCAAAATTACATTTTCCTGGCTTTACATGCCCTGTTGCATTACCTACATAGCAGTTTTGTGGACAAATCACCTAGCTAAATAGGCTTACAACTGATCAAACTATTTTACTTATAATAACTAAGAACAAACAGTTGTGAATCAATGTTTAATACATTAATACATTACACTCTTTGCCAGGTAATGGCCTTTGCAAAAGACTGAGAATATATCAGACACACTAATCAATGCACGCACCAATGTGCCTTATTTTTACATAAGCAAAATATAGGACCCATAGATATTTTCATAAAAAGTTTTCATTAAAAACTTTTTGCCTTCAGGTTCCTCGGATCTTGCTCTTTATTCTACACTCATATTACTTACCCCAGATCTTGAAGTTCAAGGTTTGTCCTAGTAGGTACAGCATGATCACCACAAATATGTTGGACATGAAGAAGGCTATCAACCCAGGGGTACTGAATAAACCAAGTAAGGGGTACACCCAAATGCCAACACTGACATATACCCATATTACCCTGGGGAAAGCACAGAAAATGAACTTTAAATCTGTTAAATCCGAATCACTGCACACCAATCCCATCACATCCTCTTTGGGACTTAAAAGTCCTTCAGAGTTACTACTAGTTTCAGTCTGTAAGTGAGCAGTCTATTGTTAATCAGCTAAAGGGTTTTAGCATTATACATTGCTGAGACATACAGGATAATATTTCATACTTACTATAATACATATATTTCATACTTACTATTGTGACATTCCCGGTCAGCGGCCGCTAGAGGCCACCATTGTTTAATTTGTGTTATGTAAGACTTTTATTTTGAAAATTAATGTCTATGGTCATAGTGGCCAAGTTCACATCCTCTGTCAGCTGTCCTGTATTTATGTAAAGTGATTATCTGTTCTCATTGGTTCATGTCCTAGTCTTGTTTGTATTTAGAGTGCCTTTGTTCATGCTGTTGTGTCAGTCCACCATCACCTACACCTGTTTTCTGTCTGGCTTCAGTGTAAGGACTGTTGGAGTTTGCTTGCGTTTTGGCCTTCGAGCCTTCTTTGTGTTTGTTTTTGGAAAGTCGAGTAAAGAATGGAACCATGCATTTGCGCCGTGTTACACTTGCCCTTTGTGACAATGACATATTTTATAGTTACTTTACATTTGAAATACAACTATTCATCCTTGAAAACAAAGGTGCTAAAATGACTTTTTAATAAGATGTTCATGAGATGCTAGTATATGTTTCTGACATTTACATTAATGGCATTTAGCAGACACTTTTATCCAAAGCGACTTCCGTTCTCTAATTACAGGGGGCAGTCTCCCTGGAGCAACTTGGGGTTAAGGGTCTTGTTCAGGAACCCAGTGGTGGTGTGCTCAAGGTATGATTCGAACCCATGACCTCTTCGTCCAGAGGCAAGTATCTTACCCACTAGGCCGCCACCACCACCCTGATATATCCTACATGCATTCATATCCTCCATATTACAAATGACAAAATAACAGAATAAGAACATATACAAAAATGCAGAATAAACAAATTAAATGTGACCTTAAATCCACATTAAGCCCCAAATAATGGTTCTATACCAACCAGAGCTAAAAACAAAGATCTCAATTACTCCTCTTAGACAAGGTTAAGTCCTATTTGAAATGTTTGATGTTTCTTTTTATGAAATTGTGTTTCTAAGAAACACCACCTCTTTGGACAAAATATTGTCTCCAAGATGGCTTGACTCTGACTTATCGCACCCCAGTCTTTGCTGAGTAATATTTATGGTAGAATAGATCTCCATACAATTTTTGTATGTAGTTCTCATGTACTTCTCGGAAATCTTTTATTCTACTCACTGCTGTGGTCACACCCTTGATTTAATCTTAACAGCTATTCTACCTCAGTCCACAGTAATCTCAGATCGCTACCTCATTACATATGAATTTATTCTTAATCATAATGTAAGCACACCCCCCTACTCCCCTTACAATAACATCCACCACAGCTCAATGTTTATTAAAAACCTCCCAGAAATATCAACACCATGTGGCACTCCATCTTGCCCAGCAAACGTAGATAACCTAACTGAATGCTTAAAGACCTCTCTTAGATCCATACTAGATTACGTCACACCTCTAAGATGTAAAAAAGTCAGACAGAAAAAGCTCATCCCTTGGTATACTGATCAAACACACACTTTAAACACTTTAGACACATGCCAGGGCAACTGGTAACCTAGTGGTTAGGGTGTTCGACCTGCGATCAGGAAATAGTTGGTTTGATTCCTAAGACTAGTAAGCTCCTTTGTGGTACCTTTGAGCAAGGTGCTGTCCCCACACCTGACTGCCCGCTGCTTCACTTGGTGAATGGGTTAAATGCAGAGGAAAAATTTCATGCTGTTCACATTGTGTGCTGTGGTGTGTTGACGTATGACAGAGTGCCCACTTTCACTAAAGCAAAATGTTTGAGGACTTGAGCATAAATGAAGATCAAAAAAACAGGAATCTTTCCACTCCATCTGGAAAGAGAGCCTTAGAGACTACAGCAGAGCACTTATCAGGTTTCTGTTTAGCACAATTTCTAAACTAACTAGGAACCAAGGGCGGTGCAGAACCACAGGTACTATAGTAGTGGTAAATTTATAGACTTTTTCAACAATAAAGTGAAATCATTACACAAGAAATTCAAACTAGACGTTTGACTCCACCACAGCTGCTGCCTGATTCAGCAGATGTAGATACTGTTCAAAACAGGACTCTCTGTTTATCCTCCCATTATTCTCTCTTCGAAATCTTAGGAGCTCTTTTATTAACGTTGTGCATGCTGCTATTAAGTATGATATGTAACAGTACTTATATGTGCGCTGAATGAAAGATCAGGATCCATGAAGACCCAGAATTAGGGACCCTGATTCACCCTATCATGGTAAATGTATGTTTTTTAATGTCAGCACTCAGGAACTCAGGTAAACAACACAAATGCATAATTTAAATAGACTGTAATTCTTCAAGAAAACTTTTTAAACAGTGAATGGAAGTGACAAAATATATATTTTGGGTTAAAGAGAACAGCTTTGACATGTGGATATGTAAACATTGTATAGCTTTGAACTATTATATCTCTGTAATGAAATATCTCAAAGTATCATCTATATTCATCCTTGCATGCACTTACCATCCTGAATAAAGGAATCCAGCAACACCCAGGGCAGCTAAACCATTCCTGTTTTTTGGGTAGATGTGTGGCTCCAGCACCACCTCGCCAAGCAAAATTGGAAGAACCAGAGTATGCTGTAATACATCATAAGAGATAATGATCTGTTTCTGATATCATGTGTAAATAACAACATCTAAAATAACAAACAGCACAAATGATGTAATAGCAAAATGAAATAAAACAGACACATTTGACAACACTAACCATGGCGTGGTTTGCCCATGGGGCAAAGAAACCATCCAATGAAGCTGGGTAAACCAGTTGCCGATCATAGGTAAATATCACCCAAAACAGCAGAACCACCAGCTTAAGAACAGGGAAGATATTAATATTATTTTAAAACATTAACATTTAGAAATTTGCCTTTTGTCTCATAGTTCCACACTAGAACATTTTCAAGGTAATCCTGTTGGAAAAAATATACATACAATTACATTATTCATAGCTTTTTTTCTTTCACCTTTCCAAGAGGGGAACCCTCTTCAAAATGAAGATTCCTAAAGTCTTTTTGCTTGGACATGCAGTTAAAAAAATGCATCAATATAAAACCTTTTTCATCACCTCGATGTTCTATAACTTTAAAAATGTTCTCACCATTCCTAGTGGAAAAGCAAAGATAGAGAAGAGCAAGTCCTTGGTTAGGCAAAGTAGTGATACTGTTGAGCCTTTTCCCTTGGGCTGTATGTCTTTCACAGCAGCTAGTCCAAAGAATACCATCTGTATGATCTAAAAACAGCATTCACAAAGTTACACACACAAACACAATTGTGGAAGGGGCTCACACATGAGATTAGACAAACGCTCCATTTTACCAGATTGATGAAAGTGAGATATTTCCATGGTCCACCATATGGGAATATTCCATCAGGAGGCTCTTCTTTCCCTTTTGTATACAGATACAGTACAACAAAGGCATACCAACAAAAGGCAGCAACATGATAAAGTTTCTTCACAATGTCAGGCATGCCTAAAAGCTTTACAGAAAAAAGCAGCCAGAAATCAGTATTATACAGTGCGTTCTGTACTGTACACCTTCGGTTGCTAACAAAGCTTCAACAGGAAATTTCCTAATCTAACATGAGGAAAAATTGTTCTGGGGGATTAGCAAGGGGGAAAGTCCAAATCAAACAAAGAACCCATTGTATTTCTTACAACATTCCATATTTATAACACATCATAAGTTGGTCATTCATTTTAGACAGAAAGAGTACCAGAGACTGTGTAAAAATTCATCAGATGTCTTCCAGTTTTGTACTGAAAGGTATGTTTAAATTAGATGAACAAAGATTAAGAATTTAATGCTCTTGATTTTTTTTGTAGATTAAATAAATGAAAATATGAAAAAGGTTTTAATGTTTTATAAGACATGTTTTTTTTATTTACATGTTTAAAAATGTCTTAATGGCAACGTTTTTGTAGAACGACTCAGAAGTCATACACTTTTCTGTGTAATTCTGTGTAATGTGTAATGGCGTGCATGCACGGTCTAAATCCTGCTTGAATCTGGTGAAAATTTGCAGCACTCGTAGAGCAGTGTGGCGAGCCGATTCAAAGCAGAAATGACGTATTTTTGCACATGCGCAGTCCAAATTGGGTTTCCGGTTTGAATTGGATAGCGATAGTGACAGTTCTTGTCAGTACCTGATAGTTCTCACTTAGTTAAGCTTTGTCTCAAAGAATGTCGTATGTGTGGAAATGGATTCCCGAGAGATCGTTCTGTCATGAGAAAAAAAAAAGAGGGACTATGAACGTCTCAGCCTTTTCATTGCATTCAAATTTTAAATAATTATAGTATTGCAAATGTCAAACAATAAATGCAACAAATGAAATCAGTAATAAAAATATTTATTAATAATAAGAACATAAAGCATAAAATGCTTTATTATTATTTAAAATATAGTATTTAAAATGATCATTAGTGGATTAAGATAATTAAGGTCAGGCCTATTTAAGCAGCACTGAATGAGACGGACACCTGCCTGGAGAGTCAGCAGAAAGAAGAAAGACACAAGTATGGCCTGTCCATTTATAGAAGACCCTGTGGAGGAGGGTGCATGAATAATTCAAAGGGCATTCAGACCACCAGCTCCAAGGGTCTTTAGGGACTTTCATTCCTACAGTCTTTTCAACTGTAGGAATGTTATACACAATACTTTTTTCTACAGGGGACTTTAATGCAGCCCTGCTTGAGGACAGGAGTTATACCTGCCTGCCATACTTTTTAGCCCCTTACCCAGAACCTCGAACAGAGGCAGAGCAGGCATGTAACACCGCCCACAGCAGAACAAAGGCACAAATCGAGATGACCTTTGGCCAACAAAAGTTGAGGTTCGACATTCATACACACCGCATTTCTTTTAGACCAACTTTTCAGGCTAACATATTTCTTTCTGTAGACTTATGTGCCTAAAAGGCATCAGAGTATGGCCAGACCGTGCATGCAATATTGTGTAGTCCTATACAATATGGCACACTAGGGTTACACCGTTACCACTTTCTTACAAACCGATACGAGTACGAGTATTTTTATTTGTGTACTTGCTGATACCGAATACTGATACCGATACTTCTTAGAATGGTGTCTGTGCAAGTGCAAGTAATTTGGAGACCAGTTTTATTTTCTCTTCTA
>JBBIGA010113918.1:0-10537 GCA_037576975.1 Alestes dentex | reverse complement strand
TGTGTGTGTGTGTGTGTGTGTGTGTGTGTGTGTGTGTGTGTGTGTGTGTTTGTGTGTGTGTGTGTGTGTGTGTGCGTTCTGCACAGAATCTACCACACACAGCAGTGCTGTTGGAGTCTTTGAACTCATCTGTGTCAATGCAACCAAAAATGTCCCGTGGCCTGAAACTGACCACTGATGAAAGACTACAGGTTGACAAACACAAGCTGTGCAGAATCTGCTATCATCAATAACTTTACATCTTAGACCAGCACTCAGTAGACTGCAGCTCCTGAGGACACAGTGAGGGGTAGTGGAGTCCTGCTTGGAGTAACAAGGAGAAACGTCACTATGGGTATACAGTCAACCCGGATGAAGTCGTGGTTCAGAGTTCACAGCCTCAGTCATTTGCGGATTTTTTCTTAGAACCAAACTAAAAATTGTTCACGGAAGCTCCCGCAAATTCGCGGAAATATTGTTAATATTGTAACAAATATTAACACCCAATGAACTGTAAATCCTCTGCTTTGCTGTGCAGTCAATATCTTCCTTATACCTTCATTGTACTGCATAGCTAATTCATCGTCATCTTCAATCAATATCATTCATTATTGGAGAGTACCCATATATTTGACTGTATTTTTATTACTGTAAAGTAACAAATCATTACTGTATGTACCCTGCTTATACCGAAGAAAATATGCTTGCATGAATTACAGTACAGTCTATACAGGGGTAACATCGATATTTTAAATTCTAACACTGGGAGTTCAGTGTAAACTGTACAATACAAATATGGGTTTACCTTTACATTTTTGTTAAGGGTAATGTATTAAAGTGTTTTGGGAGCATATTTGGAGGCATATTTAGGGTTTTAACTATCAAAATAGGCATTTATAGGCATTTTTTTACCACATCACAAATTCGCGGTTTTTCACAATTCGCGGATGCTCTTGGAATGTAACCCTCACGAATTTCGGAGGTCAACTGTAATGAGAGCTAATGCTAACTGTGCTGTCAAAATCCAGGGCTACATCCAAACCATCGACCCATCAGTTGAGGAAATGGATGAATATCAAGAGCATCACGGATCACACCAGCACAGTTGCAGAATGTCCCAGGGATCTGTCTCTTCCTACCACTGTGATCCCTGTCAAGCCTGGATGACAATTGCACATTGGCACTCACCCCAATAATCATGAAGTGTTTTAAACTGCTGGTAATGGCACACATGAGGACCACAGAAGTCCACCACCAGTATGGAACCACTCCACTGCAGATGTCGTTGGCGAATCACGGGACTCTTAATGTTTGATTGCTCTTATTGGGCTTCAGTTCTGTCTTTAACACCATGACACAAATCCTGAAAAACTGACTGTACTCGGCCTTAGCTATTCTTTGTGCCACTGTGTACTGGACTTTAAAAGAGTCAGGCCCCAGTTCATAGCATCTCAACCTCCTCCCACCATCCTCAATGCTTGTTCCCCCCAGGGATGCATCTGGAGCCCCCTGCTATAGACACTGCTGACCTATGACTGCTCAGCCAATCATCCGAGCAATCACATTGTGAAATTCACAGATGACACGGCAGTGGTGGGACTCATCACTCACAGTGACTAGGAAGTGGGAAGTGGAGACTGTACAGGGGATCACTGGCAGCAGTCTATACACAATCAGTGACATTTACTACAGTGGGTACAGGAAGAGGTTCCCTGAATCACTCTACCCACTCTTGTAGCAGACTATTTGCCTCTCTCCTTTCAGGCAGGAGGCTACGCACATGCTACACCATATATGTTGTGGTTCCAGGCACCAAGACAGCAGCAGCAAGTTGGGGTTTCCATGGACTGCATTAGTTCATCCATTACATACCACAGATGCTTGATCACATTGAGATCTGGAGAATTTGAAGGCCAAATGAACTCTTTGTTGTGTTCCTGATCAATGTTTGCAATGTGGCAGGTTGCATTTTCCTGATAAACAATTAGGAAATATTGTTGCCATGAAGAGGCTTACTTGGTCTGTAGCAGCCAGCAGAGGTAGTGTTATGCCAGGACCCAAGGCATCAAATTACCTCCGCTGGCTTGCCTTCTTCCCTTAGTGTATCCTGGTGCCATCTCTTCCACATGATGTAAAAGAAAACATGATTCAGTAGGCCAGGTCATTTTCATCCATTGTTCCGTTGTGCAGTTCTGATGCTTATGTGAATCTTTCAGTTTAGGCTACAGTAGATCTTCTGTGTGATTGAACCAGACAGGGTAGCGTTCAATCCCCACTTGTGTCAATGGGCCTTGGGTGCCCAATGACCTTGTCATTGATTCACTGGTTGTCCTTCCTTGGACTACTTCTAGTAAATACTGGCCACTGCAAATCTGGAACACCACACCTGCTAGACATGTTTTGGAAATTATCTGACCCATCCTTCCAGCAGTCACAATTTGGTTCTTGTCGGAGATGCTCAATTCCTTACGTTAGCCTACTTTTCCAGTCAGGTCACGTTAGTAAATCCCAGCAGATTGTTAATTTGCCTGTGCAGTCCTTAAAATGCATATTGCTCAGGCACTCAAACTTGCAGCACAGTTATGATTACCGAGGTTAGTTGCAAAGACATTTAAACCTGGCCCCATCTGTGTAAATTTGAAGTGGTAAAAATGCAGTGGAAGTATATTAAATAACTAAAAAATGAATGCACTCACTGTTTACACTAATAAACTAATGAGGCTTAGTATCTAACTTTGCTTGTTGTACCACATCGCTGCCCTTTGTAACTGTTCCACCTGATGTGTTTCTCTCAACAATCTGTACAGTCTCTATGGTACCAATGAGCGGCCGCCAAGCAGAGTCTAGTAGGTCAAGCACAAGCTGTGACCCTGAGCTTGCTGAGCTGGAGCTGTTTTTAATTGAGGGTTGTTCAGGCTACAGGGTTTCCCTTCCCTGGTTTCACACATGATCAGTGTGTGTGTGTGTGTGTGTGTGTCAGTGCGTCCTGCAGTGAGTAACCTGCCCCTTAAAGAATGATTGCTGAGGCACACAGAATAACATCTCTTCTGTTGATTCTAAAAATGCTGTTTGTTTTAAAAATATCATTCAATTGGCTGCCCAAGCTGTCTCATTTGGCCAAAACAAGTTGACTATTGCAATAGACCACTCCACGTTACACACACTCCTATGAATCCTAATAATATTTTTATATACTGAACAACCATGCCCGCCCCTCATTGCTCAAAGCTGCGTAAAAGTGAGTGAGGATGTAACCCAATCAAAGACAAGCCTAGACTGTCTAAGAGCCAACTGATGCAATAAATCAAGTGTTTTGCAAATCAGTGCAGTGCTCAGAGTTGAGTTCAGCTCTTCTTAAACTCTTTTTCCTCCATTTCTAAACAGCCATAAAACACTCATTTTGAAAAGATCTTTTGTTATGGTATATTTGTTGGACTAGCATGACCAACTGGCAGAACTGAAACACAAATGTCTTTCTTATTGTAGCTGTACACACACAGCACTCAGAACTGATATGTTCATACACCACAGACCAGAGCAAGCCATATGCTTAAAATATTCAAAAGACCACACTCGTTCTTGGGCATGCTAGAGCACTGCAAACATGCTGGTCCATACACAGAAGAAAGGCCTAAGGACATGATAAAGAAATGCAAAAAATAAATTAAAAAGAAAATCTGTCTTGAGCGATGGCAAACAGACTGTTTCACTGAAACACAGGGAGAGGAGCATCTAACAGAAGAATCACTGCAGAAAGGTTCCTTTGACCGTCTTCAAAACGAGCATGTGCCCCATGTGGCCTGGAACAATTCTCAGACCTACTAACTGCTTCATCTCTCAGCTTATTAGGACAGAAAGCTCTGAACGTTCAGTCGAATTTTGCTTCAAAGTGTGTAATGCAGTTTTCTGTGACAGAATGGATAGACGGAGATGGAACATTCATGATTTTCTTTACATACTCAGCAACAGCTCACTCTGAGAAGAAATGAGTGCATATCTCAGTGCTGTAATTGGAGCAATGTTATTGCCATTTTATGCCCAAAATGTGATGATGGACTGTCCAACACTGCTGAATTGTACAACTCATTGTTGCTGAACAAAAACAAAGTATCACCAAAATGGTGACTTACCAAGAGAACATTTTATATTTCTAATGTAACAAAGCATTTTTGAGCCATTTTTTGATAGGCTGTTCATCATCTTGAAAGTTTCAAACAGTGTAAAAGCTGATTGTGTTCCAATAATGTAGAAACACCAGTGGACTCATGCTGAAAAGCACACACAAAAAATTAAAAGTGGACCTATGTATGATATGGAGCCCCAAAGATATATTATGCATCACATATGATGAAATATAAATAAATATCAGTAAATATAAATGGTGTAAAACAGTCTAAAACCGGTGTTAGTTCTCCTACACACTCGCTGTTTGCTGCTTTTTCTCTTGGCGTGCCGCCACTTGGCCGCTCTCCAGACCCCCACCCTCTGCGGGTTTTCCCCACCCACTTGTGGGCGGCGACTATCCTGAAAGTTCTTCTGGGTTCAAAGATCTTGTGTCCTTGTTTGTTTCCAAGACCTAAAATAAAATAAATTTGTTCATTTTTGTTTGTTTATGTTCATTTGCATGTGACACTTTTGAAGACCCCAATGGTGGTTTATGGCATGTTTTTTTAATTACAGTATCTTTAATTCTATGTGACATAAGAGCACCAAACAAAGCTCAGCATAACGTCTGACACCTCGAGCATCAGCACAAACTGACGACACAAACTACCTACTTGAGTTTGGTGTTGACTCTGCCTACAAATTCCCCAGATCTCAATCTGATTGAGGATATATGGGCTGCGTTGGAGAAACTAATTTAATTAAGGCTCCATGTCACATCTTACTGGGCTTAAAAGATCTGCTGCTAATGATTTGAAACAAGAGGGACCTTCATACCAATATTAGGAAGGTGGTTTTAATGTTATGGCTGATGGGTGTATAAGTCAATTGCCTCATTATTGTCAATAATTATTGGGATATCCCTGTCAATTAGTGGCAGCAGCAGATAACATAGACTTCTTTCCCCAATGGGTTTCTGAGTTGGGTTTTCGCAGCAACCACATCAAGAAATGTATGGCTCCACATTTCATCCACTGCAGATGCATGTGCCTATTAGAGGAAAACTTGACTGGGCGTGTCATCATGTTTTTTCACCTGTAGGAGCATCCTATGCAGTTCTGTGTCTCATTTCCAACTGGAAAAGTCATCTTTTGGGACACTGTCATGTAAGGCCAGCATAGAGGGCACTTTATAAAGGAACCCTTTTCCACTGGAAGGGCACCAATAGAAAATGTCAAAGTTAGACCATTGTTAGGGCACCTTACAGGGCACAGCATCACTTTTTCTCCACTTGAAGGGCACTCATTAAGACACATTATTGAATTTTCTTACCCTAGAGGGCACATCATCATAATTTATTGCATGAAGGGGCATTCTAGAGGGCACTCAATACTTGTTCTCATGTGAAGGGCACCCAATAGGGCATTTTCTCTTGTTTTTGCCATTCTAGAGGGCACTTCAGCTGTGCTTTTCCAACCATGGGGGTGCTGGGGTCACCCACCCTGCCCCTTGCCACCCCAGAGTCTGCCAGTGTGTAAAGAAACAAGAATCAAACCAGGGACTTGTCTTTGGACTGATGATATACAGTGCATTACGCTTTTCAGGTAAACCTGTGATTCTTATTTACTTTATTTCTGTTTTCTCCACATATTTTGCATCTAATTTTTGTCTGGGCTAAACTGATGAGTTCAACCACTAGTCAAATAAAGAAAAGATCCCTTTTTATCCCAGTGTAGCTTATTGACTAAAGTATTATTCAGATATGTGGAGGTGGGGTAATACATGAAATAAGACATAGTGGCCACTCAATTTATACACTGAGTTTGGTGTTGACTCGGCCTACAAATTCCCCAGATCTCAATCTGATTGAGTATATGTGGGATGTCTTGGCCAAACTAGTTTAATTGAGGCTCCATGTCACAACTTACAGGGTTTAAAAGATCTGCTGCTAATGTTTTGATACAAGGGGGACCTTCATACCAATATTAGGCAGGTGGTTTTAGTGTCATGGTCAAACTGTCAAGTTCAGCTAATAGTCAAATAAAGAAAATATCCCTTCTTATCCCAGTGTAGCCTATTGACTAAATTACTTTTCAGATATGTGGAAGTGTGGTAATATACATTGCACAGCATTTATGACCAATTCACATGCAATAAGACATGGGGCTACTCAATGTATACCCTGCCTTCACTTCAAAAATATAAGCTTTGTTTTGACATGTTTTGAGACAAGTGTGTGATGATTTAAACATGCAGATTACACAATGCTAATTAGTTTGATTGGCTTCATTCACTTTTCATTCCTACCTTAGCATTGGAGGTCTGGCACAAATCTAAAGGACATCAAACATTATTTTGCTGATTGACTACATTCGGGATACGTTGTTGATTTTTCATTGTATAAAAATCTTATCTAAGGTAGAATTTTCTGAGAGTGTTGTGTCACTGCATCCACCCCTGCATTTCCTCTGCCAACATCCTTGCATCTCTTTGGAATTTATTTTCTTCATAGTTTACATTCTCACCGAATGCTCTGAGCCAGTAACTGCACAGAAAGTCATTTCATTGGTTCTAAAACACTAGTAATAAAATAAACACAAATGCACAAATAAGGAATCCATTGGACTCATGCTTGTGTGTGTGTGTGTGTGTGTGTGTGTGTGTGTGTGTGAGCTTAACCATTTCAATGCTTCTTCTTAGGAGAGCCCACCATTTCCAGTTCCATCCAGCACTTATTTTTTCAAACAGAGCCTCCATCAAAGAAAGACAAATTTTTCACTTAATCCAGATGTAGTTCATCAGCCAAGACATGTTTGCAGTCCATCTTTTACTTCTTATTTTAGCACTGGAGCCTTGAGGCTAATGTTGATAAACACTACAAATCAATAGTCACCCATATAATTTCCATAAATAAATCCGTAAAGGTTCTCACTCAAACCACATTCAGCTCTTCATTAAGGCAGAGCAAAGTGTTTCTTGGTTAAGTGGAAAACTGTGTAAATTTGATGCTTTGCCAAACAAGTGCTTTAACTCTTCCAGGTTTACGATGTTATATACAATATACTATAATATACTGTATAATACACATATACTATATTATATACTATATGTCCATGAAAAGCTGTATGTTAAAGCATACTTTATTTTTGTCCAAAAAGTTCCAGTGAAGTCTCCAGTGTCTGTATCCCTTTCAGAGGCTTTGAAATCTAGGCCTGAACTGCATTTTTGGAGACTTTTTAAAATACATTTGTAACTAGAAAATGTAAAGTGTGATTGTGCAGTTACTATGGTCATTGTTTCTAGTTGGTTGCTATGGTGTTACTGTGGCACTGCTAGTGCTTGCTAAGGTGTAGCTGGTTGCTTTGGTAACTGTAATGGTTGCTAATGTGTTGCTAGGTGGTTACTGTAGTTTCACATGTAAGTGTTAATGTAAAAACACTGGTCAAAAAGAAAGGGTGCCAATATTTCTATACAGCGAGAGGTGTGCCAATACTTTTCACCAGAGCACAGAGTCCCCAAACGTTTGCCCTTTAGCTAGATTTGAACCTACAAGCTCTGCTGACACCTCAAATCACTCAGCTGCTCTCTATGTCTCTTGCCCTCTCTCTCCACATTTATTTTCAATGACCAATTAACTGAACAATTTTTGGACACTGTGGCACGTACCCAAACATTTGTACAGAGACAGAGGCACCCAAATTTGGTTTTATTGCATAAGGTTGTTGTGGATTTTAGCCATCCACTAGCAATTGCCTGATGCCTTGGGTTAAGATAAGATTACAGAACAAGAGAAGATGGTAATGCACACATACAACAGAAAATTGAACATATAGCACCAGAAATTTTGCACACATTTCACGAGAAATACTGCATTCAGAGTCAGAGTCCGCGCTATTGCCTAGGCTTGTGTGTGGCAGCTTTGAACTCAAATACATTGCATAACAGAATAACACAAGACTGACGCCACTCTCTTATCTATATATACTATTAAGACAGCACAAATAATAGAGAAAATGGGAGAAACAATGTGCTTAGACCACAGAGGGTTAAATTAAATCAGGTGTGCTGCTGATTATATGGCCAAAAGCACACAAACCACAAGAGAAACTGTTTTAAACAGGTTTGTAAGACTTTTCTACAGTACTGTACATTATGGGGAGGAATACACAGAACACACTGCATTAATTCTGGCATATGTAGATAATTCTGAACTGCAGGGGCATTTCACATTCGAAAATCTCTTAGGAAGAGGGATTTAAAAGTCATATAGCAGTGGGGAAAAAAAAATGTGGTTCAGCCATTTCTGTCTTAACAGAAGTTAATTTAACATTCTTCCTGTTGGAAAAAGCTGGAGAAGGTAATTAGTAGAGGGCAAGATATCTGAGACAATCCTAAAAGCCTTGCTAGAAATATGATTTGTGTTGAGGATTGATGAGGCTGGAAGGTCACAGGCAGTAAGTTTTGCAGATTTTAACACAGTCTCTACCAACTTCCTTCCGTTATTCCTGTTCATGACCCCATACTGCATTCTAATGGGACCAGAATACTTCGATTTTATTCTCTGGAGTGATACAGCTCCATCAAACACCTTTGAGATGAGTTTGTGATCCTGAACTAATCATTCAACATCAATATCTGGCCTCTGTTATGGAATAAATGAACACTACCAAGTCACCCATGTGGTGTGGAGGATAAACCCAATTGTGGAATAGCATGAGAGAGTAGGTTGTCCACGCACTTTGATCTGAGAGTGCAGTAATCAGAATAAAGATTCCCACCAGAATCAAAGCTCTCATACACACACAAAAGGTATGGCTGTGAGTACTTGAAGAGAGAGGATTGCAGAGTTGAGGGTGAAGACTCAATGATTGAGCAAACACCACCTTCGTTCCTTGGCTTTTATACCATGTGATGCACTCATTTCCAGTTCCTCTTGCACATCATGTAACCCATGTGTGACAGTACCCCCCCAGGTTTTAATTATGAGGCATGAAAAACTGGGTGGACCCGGAGCTCAGCAAGCAGCTGGAGTTGGAAGGTGACAGTGTTTATCTGATGGGTTATCTTGTAGGGTCCAATGAAGTTGGGGTTGAGCTTCTCGGACTCGGTGTGAAGGTAAAGATTCTTTGATGAAAGCCAGACCCTGTCACCAATATGGAACAATCGTCCCACCGACGGCGATGTTGTTGTAAATATCTGTCATTGGCCCACTGGATGGAGTCACAGGCTTGAGTCCAGAGCAGTCAGCACCGGTGGACCAACCGGTGGGCTGACGGTACATCAACCTCCGGTTCCTGATGGTGGATAAGAGTGTCTGCTAAATGCCGTAAATGTAGATGAACATCGAGGCAGGAAACCGTTGCATACCTCAAACAGACTGAGACCCGTGGCTGATGATGTCTGGGGGCTGTTGGACAGCTCAGCCCAGATGAGGTACTGGGCCCAGAAGCACTATCGATCTGCCACAAAGCATCTCAGAAAGCGCTCCAGCTGTTGCTTAGTCCACTCCTTCTGACCATTAGTCTGTGGATGATTCCCAGACGAGAGACTACAGGTGGAACTGATCAGATGGCAGAAGGCTTTCCAGAACTTGGCTATGAACTGGGGCCCTCCGTCCGAAACGATGTCCTTTGGTGAACCCATGCAAATGGACCATGTGCTCTAACAGTAATCCAGCTGTTTCCTTGGCTGTGGGGAGTCCGGCCAGTGCCACCAGGTGCACAGCCTTGAAAAAGCGGTCCACGATGGTTAAAATCATGGTTTTTCCCTGTGAATCAGGCAGACCAGTGAAAAAATCCAGCGCAATGTGTGACCAGGGCCTTCGTGAGACTGGCAGTGGGTGTAGTTCCTCGGCAGAAGGTTGATTGATTGTCTTCGATCGTGGTGCAAGCCATGCACGCCTGGAAAAACGATCTTAATATCCGTGGCCATGGATGGCCACCAGAACGCCCTTCGCACAAAGTCAGAGGTTATCGTAATCCCAGGGTGGCCAGCGAGGAAGGAGGATTGATCCCACTGGAGAACTTCCATCCAAAAGTCGGGGAGAACAAACAAGCAACCAGACCTGGTGAACACAATCCTCCAGCTTCCATTGTAGTGGATACACAATGATCCGAGATGGAATAAAAGGCGCGGGATCAGCCCAGGGGATTCTGCCTTGTGTTGGCGCGCCAGAGCATCCGCCTTGGTGTTCTTCAACTCTGGATGGTACGAGAGATGGAAGCTTAATTGCTCAAAAAAGAGAGCCCACTGTGCCTGTCGTTTATTCAGCTGTTTGGCTTGTTGGATGGTAAGCAGATTTTGGTGGTCTGTCCAGACCGTAAATGGCTCACAGCCACCCTGGAGCCAGTGACGCCACTCTTCCAGAGCTCACTTAACACTAGAAGTCCCAGACTTTTCTAACCCTCCTTTAGCCAAGAGGTTGCTAACTGGCTACTCTTTTGGCTATCATTAG
>JBBIGA010113897.1:0-10538 GCA_037576975.1 Alestes dentex | reverse complement strand
TTCAAGACATTAGCAGGGATGCAGTGACATTTGTATCATCTCTAACCTTCAGAAAAGGTCAGCATATAAGAGACTCAAGTAAGGACACTGAACCTCTGCAAACAGGGATTAGAAGAGGTGCATCAGAGAAAGGTCAGCCCTACAGAGATACAGCTGGGGTGTGTCCATGTAACCTGTATACACTCTGACAGGAAAAAAAGAACCTTGTAAGAAAGGATGCAGAAGAAACCTGCATTGGAGGGGAATAAACCAAGCCTTGGCTTTGATTTTCAGCTTCTTGTCAAAAAACAGTTGATTTCTATTGGGTCGGGTTGATGTGGAGGTTCTTTAAACTTTTCATAGCTGCACTTAAGAAGCAACCATTCAGGAAGACCATTTTCTTTTAGCAAGAAAAAGTGGTTCTTCATTGGAATCATTCTAAATAACTCCTCTCTGCACCTTTATTTTTTAGAAGTATTTGCATTTAACACCTTGAGGTAAATCGTTTTCAAGCTCCCTTGTTTTTATCTGAGCTATAGTATGGAGATAAACTATACAGTGACTGCTTTGCGGTCTCGTTGACATTTTAATATCCTCACATCAAGAATTATTGGGATGCCGAAACTCCATCAGGTATATCACTTTCTCATATATGAGTTTAGAGCATCTCATTCCATCTTATATACTGGATATGGATTTCAACGGTCTTGCCTTCATTTGTGTGCTGGTTAATTGTTTCATTAGTCAACCCTCATGTCCTTTCAGATCAACAAAAGCCTTGAATTTTATTGTCACATTTGCACAACAATGTGTTGTGAAGGGCAGCGATAAATACTTCACCATGGAGACACATACCAGGCTTTATCTGTTTGGGACTGATATCACACCACTTGTTGCAGCTGGGCATTTTCCAAACCAAAAACCAAATGTACACAGTCTTAAAAACAAGGGTTCTTTGGTGGACTGCCATAGAATAACCACTTAGGGGGGGAAAAAACTGGGTAATTCGATGGATTAATGAATCAAATCAATGGATAATTCCTTAAATAACCATTTTTGTAAACAATGTATATAAACAGAGAAGAACAGTTTCAAAATGTAAAGAGCTTCTGGATTAAATAAAGGTTTTACAGCGATTCAAGGTCCAAGTATCTAGTTTTTTCATTGTATTTTTTTTTTTTTTCGCCACTTAAGTTTTGTACCAAAAACATCACCATTTTCCAAACACTCTTTATGCAACAGCATTAGGCTACAGGCTGTTTTTGTGACTGTACCTTTAAAGCTGATGCATGTAATAAATCTAAGAAGTATTGAAACAAACTAGTCTGAAACACTCCTTTTAATTTGATCCTTAATGTCACTAAACTGCAATAGGTAGGATAAGCAGTTATAACAAAAACAATGAATAAATGAACCAGACCGTGAAGACTGATGGGTGAATGATACATTTTGGAGCTTTAAAAGATTTATGTCACAGATTTCCCCCTCACATTTGAGTTCTACATAAAATAGTTTTATTTCAAATGTTAACACTTTTATTAAATTACAGAGATATATTCAGGGTTTACAGAAATGCAAGAATTGGATTTTCAAAAATGTGGGTGCTTTAATTGTTTCTTATAGAACCTTACATCTGAGCCTAGACCCACTCAGGAACCTTCATTTCTAAAAGTGTAGAAAACTGTAGGTGCTAAGGTAAGGGTCTGTCTGCGGTGGCTTGGCCAAATAATGGTCTCTGCCACTTTATGATAAGTGTTGTATTGGTGTGGTGGCCCTGCTGATAGGCTGCCAATGGGTTTTGTGTCATCAAGAGCTTGTGTCCCCAAAGGACAGATGAGAAAACCAGAAGATCGATAAGAAACTCTCAACTGATTGACTAAGGAAAGGTCAACCACCTTCTACCACAGTTGCCATCACATGAATAAAAAATGAAACTGGTCATTGCTTACTACTGACCGAGAAACCCTGCCCAAAATAGTTTCCTCGGCCTTGATCACTAGTATAAAACCTGACCTCCCCAGAAAGAACACTCTTGTGAAGGCCCCTAAATACGTGATGACCTCACATCTCCTCCAAATCCAATTTCAGGTGGAGTTGAGAAAGAAAAAATATAATAAACCTTTTGATCCTCAGAATATCAGAGATTGTTGGCAACCCCAGACTTCTGATACACACGCTGGAGGGCGACCCCTGTGCAGAATTCATGCCCTGTTCCCGGTTACACTTTTGACTTCTAAACATCACATTTTAAGGTGGTTATTAATTATGTAAATTTGCCTTCAAATGACTATGCAGGACTCAAACAGATCAGGTCTGCATGGTGAATATACATAAACAAAAAATAATGTCATTAACATGTCATTAAAGCCCACAAGATGGGTTCCGGCGAGACAATTTTTCAAACCAGGAAGGAAATCTGTTTCGGGCATGCACTGGCGGAGGACTATACTCTTCATTTGTACGCAAGTACGAGATTAAGGAAAGAGCAGCACATGATACATGCAGACCAATTCGCATGTGGTTGCTCAATTGAACTTTTGGAGACATTCTTACAAATGTCTCACACTTGACAGGTTGTACCTATAACACAAGGAAGGCCCTCACAGGTTAATTGCATGTGACATCATGGCACTGCAGATGGAGGGTGGGAGGGCATTTTCACATTTCAAAATGATTCTGTTTATTATGTTTATTCGTGTACTGACGTTTTCCTCCATGTAATTCAGGGGTCGATATTGATGTTGTGGAATAATGCTGAGCTGAGTCTGATTGGGAGGCTGCAAGCACCTTTACAGCCTTCACATCACTCACATCACAATGTGCAACACACTGTTTGGTTGAGAAGCATTCTACCCGATCACTACTAACAGCACTTTTTTTTTTGGAATAATTGTATTATTCTGCTGACCACTATTTTTACAATAATTTGTAAAATCATTATTCTCGCAGTACACTGCTGCAAATCAATTAGTAATGTTTTACTTTAGCATTCAAACCAGAAAATGAACACCTTAGGTAATGCCTCTTAGGTTATGTTTCACCCTGCTTTTGTTTGTTTAGATTTTGAAGAAGAGCATCACAGTAAGTCTGCATTAAATTCTGAACCTGCTATTTAACCAAAGTAAACATTTCGGTCGGCAGCTGTGACGATGGAACAACTAAGCTAATGTTAAAGACACTGGAGAAAAAAAACAGAATGCAAATTCTATTCTACAAAACAACATTAAGGTGAACTGCAACATTGTGACTGTTTCAGGGCTAGATCCATTAGACAACATGCTTAGCTATGTTGCCAGAGACGATCACCAACATTAAAGCATATTTCAGGGCTGCTTTGCTTAACGTTTTTTCTTTATTTTGTATAAAAGCAATAGAACATGATTTTGCGTTATCATGAATCTCACCCACCTATAGTGCTTGACTTCAGGCCTTGCCTATCAAATCACAGTTGTTGTTATTTGTGAACACAATCCCTTTCTTGTATCATTTCATAAACAGAAGGTATCACTTACAACATGCCATGTAACATCACCTGGTGCAGCAGTTCTCATACTTTTTAAGCCATATTTTTGACTTTTTTTCCATTCTGACCAATCCAGTTGGTTAAGAAGTAATCTAAACTACGACTAACAAGAGCATTTCCATGTATTTTTCCTCTGAGCACTGGTTTGATTGATTAAGAAGCAGATTTAGCAAACAAACACAATTAAAAATGATGAAGTAAAGATACAACTTCTGAAATTTGCTGAACCCCTTAAGTAGCCCTCACATTGTGAGAGCTACTGGCGCAGTGCAGTGCCATATCCGTCACTAATACTACTACAAATCGGTATTGGAGCTCACATTCTGGGTCTTTACTGTGCTTCAGAATATCCCCCTCGTACTGTCTTACACTGCACAAAGATACAGAACAGCTGTTCTCATTAAACTATGTCTAAACTACAACATGGATACATCGTGATTGAGTTAATGGTAGAAAAAAAAAAAATCTTCTTGGTTTTGCCCTGAAGAGAAGAACACTCAAAAGTATCAAAATATTGGATCTCTTCCAGCAATACAAATGAATGTAGGCAAATTAATCAGGGAAATTTTCCAACCAAATCTCTATGTGCTGATCTGTAACCCATGGTTTGTCACCACAGACAGTAATAATTCAGTCCAGCGCACATTTCTAATAGAAGTCAATGGACAGATGATGAATAGATGTTTAATATATTTTCTGGTGATTGACTACAGACCTGGTGCTCCTCATAAAAGATACAGATTCAGAGAATATAAATAAGGTTGAAAAGCATTAGACTTGTTTCCGCGGAAGTGGAAACACTCATAATAGAAAGCAATCTTCTGTATGGAAATGCTCGTCTGTGGTAGTCGAACGACACAGGTGCGCCGGTGCAGACACGGCCAGTTGAGACTAGGTTGAGAAACAGTGCAGTACTGCTTTAAAATCAGGGGCACCTAGTAGTGCAAACACTGTACATAATTTATGAACGTTTCAGATTTACTCGCTGGCCCTATTTAAACACCTCTGTGTTTTAAGCATGACTCATACAGTTGTCAGCCTCCCCTCAGGCTCTGGTCTGCGACAGGGGCCTAGTTCTAATCTAAATGGATGTGCAGTCTTAACGCCTTCTCCAAAACCCAAGAGCGTGTGCTGGGTTGCCAGATAATCCCGCCGCTCCACTCGCTTGCCTGTGCTCCTCTGCTGCAGCGAGAGCTCTTAATTACAAAACCCTACAGAGAGAGATGTGGAAAACAAACACACAGAAATGTAATGATGGGGGGAAAGAATTACATATTCATCTCATCTCGTTCGGAAGAACCGAAGATTTAGGTGGGGAGCGCAGCACGAACTCTTCTTAGGCAGTAAACAGATACAATATAACCTCAGTACAGGATTAGTCCTGTGATCGTTGCATAGCTTTAAAAGGCTTGGCATGTAGAAATCTGCCTTTTCTACTGCAATAAGAAAGGAAAACCAAGCAAAAGAGACCACTCATCATTTCCTTGAAAGCGTTTTTGCCAGAGGAACACTTTGTACCCCCATCTGTCGAAGAATACTCAGCAAAATCTGCCATGGGCTGATCAAAACTGTCAACACTAGCCTTTTTGTTTGACACTTAATTCTTTGTTTTTTTTTGCACAATTTGAAAACACTAGGCACTATTAATGTTAATGAACAAATTTTTAATGAATAGAGCATTCAAATGGCCAATGAAAATTACATTAAAAGGCTTATTTTTTTCCTGATGTCCACTTACGCTTGTGTGAGCTCATGTACCAAAAGCAGTCTTTATTCTTTAAACCAATTGTCTTAATTACCGTGCACTTAAAAACAAAACACAACCCCAAGTTTCAGAAACTGGGATCATCTAAAAGAAGGGGTTAAAATGGGAATTTTAATGGTAGGAGGGCTTTGTGGTTTCAGGGTTGCCATTGGGGCATGTGTGTGCGTGTGTGTGTGTCTGTGTGTGTATGTATTACAAAATGGTATAATTTGACAAACAATCAATGTCAGCACTCGATGGGCATTTCCCCCAAGTAGGGCTTTTGTCCCTCGGTCCCGACCCGGGAGATTGATAAGGTCACTGCCACAGAAAATGGTCAAACTATCATGCATTACCTCGACATGGTGTAATTGATATTCTGTGATTGTCCTGACAATGCTAAGTCATATCAATACGTGATAGCCTGCTTGACACTTTAACTAAAGCTTGCGTGCTAGCTTGTAACAGTTGCTAGCTACCAAAGATTGGAGGTAGCCCTCCAGTCTGTCATTAAAAAAGCTGTTTTTTTCCCTACTTTGCCATCCACCCATCACTCTCAGGCTGCTTTTAAGGCAGCTTTTAAGGAAACCCATTGACCGTGAGAGATCACAGGATGTTACATCGTCTATTTTATGTGCTCAGCTGAATCCATTGTTATAATAATAATAATAACTATTATCATTATTATTATTAGTATTATTATTACTATTATTATTATTATTATTGAAGGTGTGCAATGCCGAGTGTCCCCTGATGACACAAAAGAACCTTTGTGATCTTTGCGTAACTTTAAATGGCTTAGCCTGCAGCACATGTAGAAATCTGCATTTTCTTCAGTGATAAGAAAGGAAAACCAAGCAAAAGAGACCACTCATCATTTTCTTTCCATAATAAAAATATATACATTGTCGAAGGCGTGCAATGCTGAGCGTCCCCTGATGACACAAAAGAACTCCTACAAACCTGACCATCTTTTGCTCCCCGTGTAAGGAGGAAAATGGCTTGGCACTACTGTACAAAAAAGGAATGTCTCTGTCACTTTCAAGTTCACAGTGATCCCAACACTACATGTCAACATAATTATACTATGATATGCACAAATGCCTTTACAAATTGCCTTACGCTGTCTTTTAGCCTCAGCACTCTCTCTCTCTCTCTCTCTCTCACACACACAAACATAAACACACACACACACACACACACACACACACACACACACACTTCCCAGAATGAAAACTGTGAGTGAAATGGAATTATTAGAATATATGGTTATCCATCTTGTGTAAAGTACTGTTAGCATTGTGAATAATTACTACTGTATATATTATGTTCGCATTACTGCAGTAGTCACTCCTGCCATAAACAAAGATGCAAAATTGCTTTGCATGGCCATGTTTTCTTTTCCGGATCATTCATGCGGTTTGCTATGGTAATCTGCCATGCAGCTTTAACATTAGATAGGAGAGTGATAACTTTGGCAAACATACAACGGCTAGTAGTTTTCTGTTATATGACCTTTATCTCATATTTCAAACTCACATTTGTTGAGAGCAGCACAAAGAGGCTGTCATAATTTGAACAACATGGGCGCAATGCTGTGTACTGGATCAGACTCAGACAGAGGGTCGCAGACCTCCTAAAGTTGGATTCTAACCTACATTTTAGGCCGGAGTAAAGTATCACCATGTTCTATGATATACAGTTACGAATATGTTTTCCTTCTCTTGCACAGTTAGTTTCAGAAATATGATATTCCTTTACGACAGTGACGTTATACTCTGCTTATGTAATGTACCACAGCTTACTTTATTGCTAAGAGACACAATCCAGAATCCACCAGACTGCTGATCCCCAGTTAAGATCCTCTGAGGCAGCAAAAGCGGGATTAAGATGTGACCTATCGCTCACAACAACGGGCTGCTAATACTGTGCCATGCTTTCTCGGCCAGATATCACTCCATACAACACCTGTCGCTGAAGGCCATTGAATACAGATGGAGTTCACAGTTGTAATTCCAGCTTTAGGCAGATGTTGTATGAGCTCAGCACCCAAGAAATGGACCTTCAGCATCTGACAGGGCAGTTTCCTGTTGTGACCAGACCTGCACAGCAGGCCTGGGCCTGATTTTGGGGGCCAAACACAAAAATGAGAGTGGCTTTATCAAACTCAGAGGGGTGGACAGTCCCCTCCAGCAGCAAACCAGTTGCAGAAGGCTGGAAATGGAAGTTAAAGATTTACAGATTTATGGATGGATGATTTTATAAGGTGCGGAGACTGACCTGACAAGTTGTAGGATTCTTGAGTGGAATTAACCAATAAATACTGTGTTATGGTCACATTAGTACAAGGATATTCACTGTTCAAGTGGTAATTTGGGCTTAATAGCTGATGTTTGGTGTTCAAAGTTTGCTTTGTTGGTTTTGCACTGGAGCTAAGAGGCTAGAGTAGATCCTTTGGCATGTACAAGAATAAAACACCTTACGAGAAAAAGGCCTCCATTTCACTAAAAGCACTTACAGTCACTTGCATTCCTGCCTCAGGCTAGATAGGGACGGATCACAAGGCTACTCAATCATTTATTAAAACTGATTATTTTAACACAATGAACTTTCACATGTATCACTGTCCATCACAGTAAGAAGGCCCTGGGTTCACTTTCCGGTTGGGAAAGTCCTTTCTGTGTGCAGTTTGCATGTACTCCTGTTTAGTCCCACAATCTACATGCACATTACGTGAACTGGAGATGTCAAATTGCTCCTAGGCATTAGTGTGTGGGTGGGTGTGTTTGTGTGTCTTGCATATTGAGTACATTAAGCTAACTAACCTTCATCAGCTTCCATTACTTGTCAGCTCCTTTAACCTCATAACTCCAGGGCAAAACTAATTTTTACAGCATACATGTCCTGGCTGATATTACATTTTGTTTATGGGGTGACAGATTGTTCACCTACTGATTGTCATAAAAATGCAATTGCAATTCCTGAGCAAGCGTGCATCTGCACTAGGAATAACGGTCTGATGTTGTGTTTCTGCGTTCTGCAAAGAATAAGAAAGATAGTGGGCTATGCGCTATTGTGGGCAACCTTTAAATGAGAGGAAATCGCATAGAGAAAAGATAAGCGGCTCCACTTTTGTCTAAACAGCACTGCAAACAGTGTCCTGCAGATGCTTGAGCAGGACAATTACAGCCTTGACCGCACGTCTGCCAAGCCAACAACTGACGCCACTGTGTTACAATGAGTGCGTGTGAGAGGCATTGGCTGAAGCAGCACGTGGATGATTATCAGACTGTGTTTGTGGAGCCCACGAGGACAACTATCCGTGCTCACCTAATTTCACGGCTATTTGCAGAATGATTTGCATTGATGCGCGCTCACGGTAGCAGAATTGGATTAGCCAGGATCGTATAATGAGAAATCCTGGCAACGGGCATTAAGGTTGCCGGCCATTTCTGCTGATGGCCATGACCTGTTCAGGTTAAGGCTAGTCCCTTGTTTCATGGCGCGTTAGCAATACAGACCTCCACCAGCCACACAAGCATACAGGCCACAGGCGACTTCAGTACGAAATATGCTTACCGAATGACTCATCTGTGTTATTGCTTGCATCATGAAATGACTTTTGACTCGTGTTGGGTTTAACAGTAATGACCCTGTGAAGAAATTGGCATGTCTTTACACTTTCAGACAACTGATGATTAAGCAAAACACCGTTAATATGACTAATCTTCCTTTGAAACAACAAGAAGAAGCAACTTTCCTTCTCCAATTAAATGGGGATTAATGTGGAGGCTTCATGAAGTCATTTATAAAGGAGACAGCAGGGTGCACAGCAGCCTTAGAGTAGTGGCAACCAGAGGGATTAATGAGTTACCAGTGAATTACGCTGCTCCGAGAAGCTGCCGAAAGCAGCTCCCAAGACAAGGGCTGTGGCATTTCAGAGGTACCATAAGTCTTCTTAGGTATCTTATTTTGACCAAATCTGAGGGCAGTATTGTATGTATCCTTCCTGTGAAGGAACCATAATACTGCCCAGACGCCTACAGTTCTAAACCCTCAGTTTGAAAAGCAGATGGAACTGTGATTTGTGTGCTTTCAAAAGGAGTTTGTTTATTGTGTCTTTAATGTTTTGACAGTCATTTTTGTATACTGAAAGCGATTCTGTAAATATCTCTCTCTGACAGCTCAACCTGTGTTGAGCTCTGTTTACGCTTGGTTCTAAAATGCATCCTGCGTGACTGGATCACTAGTGGACAGCGCCAAATAAACGTGTAACTGGAAACCATAGTGCATTGGAATCTGTTCACTCTTACTTCTTGGACACAGGATCTCCTCGGCAGTTATGACAGACATGGCCACAAAAACTGATTATCGATCAGCACTGCTAGTCCTATGGAGGACTGTGAAAGCAGACCCTGTTTTCTAAGGTGGCTGCTTCTAGCATTCTCCTAATCTGTAAATTGTTTATTTTTAGTGCTCATAATAATTTCACAGTTCTGTATGGAATTATGCAGCGAGCCAAAAAATGTTCAAAGTAGAAGAGTTTACCTTTGCCTTGATGCAACTTTTGGCATTTTCTAAGCAGTTTCGTGAGGAGCCAGCTGAGATGCTTTCCCTCCAGACTTGAAAGATCCTCCACATATGCTAATTTATCTGGCAGCTACTTGCTTACTATGAAAGTGCACTTTGTTTGTTCATAATTATAGACTGTAGTTCCTCTGTTTCTCTGCATATATTTCAAGTGGATAAAATGAGTGTGGATACAAGGTACAGTGGGGGAAATCATTTTTTGATCCCCTGCTGACTTACAGAGTTTGCTGACTTACAGAAAAATAAACAGTCTCTAATGTATAAGGTTGTTTCATTTTTATGGAGAGAGACTGAATATAAAAAAAAAAAAACATGTTATGTAAAAGTTATAAACTGATTTGCATGTCATCGAGTGAAATAAGTATTTGATCCCCTACAACCCAGTCAGACTTCTGGCTCCCACAGACTGGCTGTGTGCCAATGTTGCACACAGATTACAATCAGTTCCATTCCAGCCTCTCCACCGCCATGGGCAAGACCAAAGAGCTGTCAAAGAACGTCGGGGACAAGATTGTAGACCTGCACGAGGCTGGAATGGGTTACAGGACCATCAGCAAGAAGCTTGGTGAGAAGGTGACAACGATTATTTGGGAATGATGGAAGAAATATAAAATGACCATCAGTACCCTCAGTCTGGAGCTCCATGCAGTATCTTGCCTCATGTGGTGAGGACGATCATGAGAAAGGTGAGGGATCAGCACA
>JBBIGA010113886.1:0-10538 GCA_037576975.1 Alestes dentex | reverse complement strand
TCATCAGCTGTGTTTTCTGGTATGTCCCACTCTATCCAAAATGACTTGATCTCTGCTGTTGTAGCCACTGTTTCTGATCATATCAAAGGTAAATTCAGACTGCTCCCTTTATAGCATGGCAGGTGGATGAAGTACACAGTGATCCAAATGTACAATTAGAAACAGATGCATAGCTATGTGCCTATGTGCCTCTCTAAATGAGGCAAAAATCAAATCTGCACATCCCATCACATGCAGCATGAGCCAAAGTGTAGATTGCTGAACTGGGGATTTCAGTTTCTGTTCAGATCTGTTACATCATTAAGATCTAGTTCACCAGTTGCTCTCCCAACATATTCACCAAAATGTCATCACTGTCAAATATCTCCAATATATTCCAAACTATACAAAACAAGTGTACAATCAATTCTGTCTTTCCATTTTATGTCCCATTCATCCAATGACACTGAGTGATTCTATGTGATTCTATGGTTTTGTTTAATTAGCCTAATAGCAGTCTAGCAATTACAAATAAGGCACAGTTCACAATCCCGTTTGATATGTCCATTATCCCTCATTTTTGGAAATTATGAAATTTGCCATTTTACGAATAAAGTCTCCTATGAGCATTTATTTGTTCTGCCAAAGGGTCTATATTACTTGTGGACAACATACAATTCAAATAATGTACAGTGATGCTTTTTTGGCAAGGGAGGAGGAGTTCAAGGACTCCAACTGAACTGACAGGAAAGAGAGATCTTAAAGATCTTGAAGATCCAGGAAAACTGCATCACATCAAGACTAAACACAAATCAATATCTAATGTATGACCTTTTTGTTCGTTTTTGACCATTCACAAATTGGGGGAGAGTAAAGTAATCCTTTAGATTCAAAGAGTCTCGGCTCAGTGGCTTTGGAGGACGGTAGATATGACTATTAAAGTCTCCAGCAATCCAGGCACTATCATATCTTGGCAGAACTTCAGGCAATGAATTAGATGAGGATGTACAAAGTCATTACTAAAGTATTTGTACACAATAGCAAGTAAGGTCGACCCAACTTGAACATATTTATTTCAAAGCTGGAGTAAAACAGCATCAACAGTTGTTTACAACATAGGGTTTCCTTAAAAAGAGAAGCTACTCCTCCACCATCTCCCAGTGTTCAATAGAAAACTAATATATGAGAAGTGAAGCAGTAGAAGTTCAGGGGAAAAAAAAAAAACTCACCGGTATTCAGTCAGGTTTTGGTAACAAATCCAGCTCAAGAGAAGTTAAAAAAAAAATCATTCAAGATAAACATATTAGTTAAGGATCTAGGATTCACCAGAGTTATCCTTGTAGAAGGCCTGGTTGTTTTCTGATCACAAAGCATGGGTTAGTGGACAAAGACTTCAGGAACTGACCCCTCTTTCAAGGAGGTGAGGCCTGCAGAGTTGGGGGACATGGATCACCTCTTCAGGGTTGTCTGGTGCCAACTAACTATTGTATGTACCGGCTCCAAACAACACTAGAAAATGAAACTAGGATGATCCAGTTTTCCCAAAATTCAGAGGGGTTTTGCCCTGAGAGCAGGATTTAATTCCCCGATCCACTTTGCTGTGTTTACTCCAGCATCTATGATGCCATTTCCAGGGTAGCAGATGCAAAGTATGGCAGAGGTGAGTCAGTATTCGCAGTAGAAGGGGAGGAGGAATTTTCTCTTTCAATCCATGTCGCACTCCCGAAAGTTTTTCAGTCATGAGTTCACAGATCCAGAACTGTTTGGCAGTCATAAACCAACACACAATATAAACAGGGCAACACAAGCACTACCTTACTGTTCAGTATGTCCAAATCTAAATGTGTCCAGTTTTTTTATCAGCTTCCGTGAGATGACTGTGACAGCATTCTGACAGAAGTGTTCTTACTCTCCATGTGTGACAGAGACGTGAAGGGGAAGGGGAAGGGGAGATGGCGTCACCAGAGAACCAGTTTGGGTGGTAAGCAAACTTGAGTGGGTTCAGTGAGCTGGGAAGCATGTTTGTCAATTTAGCATAAAAACTCTCTCAAACCAGTGGCATGCGGCTCCTTTCACTGCGCTGCAGAACTGAGCGATTCAGGAGGTCTTTTGTCCCCACGTCAAAAAGACTCTTTAATGCTCTTTGCCCTTTTTTTATCATCCTAAAAAGAAACTTGATTAGATGGGACCTCAAAGCCGTGAAGCGGTGAACGCACACCGCGTAGCTAAAAGCCTGTTGTTCTGTAGTACAGAGAAATGGGAATTTCTTTCTTGTTTTTCCTCTTCATTTTTCATTTTTTAACTATTGGTTAAAACGTCTTGAGTGTGACACATCGTTTCATCCTATGAACCAAGATGACGAGCTTCCCAGGACAAAGAACCAACATGGCGACCAACTGTGTCACTGCACCAAGAATGTTATGTGATTGGATGAAAAAAAAAAAATCCCACTATACTGTAGTTTGTCGACATTTTTTCTAAAAAAAATTTAAAAAAATTAATTTTAAAATGATTGTAACAGGTTTTTTGCTGTTTTGCTCTGTTTTTCTGTGTCATAGGCTTATTTGTTTATGCTGAATGTAAGTTCAGTGAATATTTTCTTGATTTACCGTTTGAATGTTTAAATTCTGAAGGTTGGATAACTATTTTGTTCACCTGAGAAAACAAAATGGAAAAAGTTAACCTATTCAATTAAATTCATTTACAGTATATCGTGCTTTTTACAACCAAGTTGTCACAAAGCAGCTTTACAGAATACAGACCCGGAGAGAAAGAAAAGAGAGTCTTTATGGGGATAAATAACAAGAGAAGGCCTTCATGAACAAAATTATTGACAGATAGACCATCTACGGCTAGCAGAGTTGGAACCACTAAATGTCCATAGAGGTACATTTTGTTGGAAGGGTAACTGAGAGTCTGCTGTCCATGAACAACAGGATCAGAAGCAACCATCTCCGCTGGAGCTTTAAGCAGCAGTTGTAATATACAATTCAAACAAGTAAACTTCTCGCTAGTGCTAGTGACGGAGAGAGGGTCTGAACTAAACATCCCACACTCCGTGCAGAGAAGGCACTCACCAAACTTACCGTTTATCGGACCAGTCATCTCTTGTTTGTGGGCTGATGATGTTGTAGACTGATGAAAATAGTTTAATAATCGTAAAAAACATCAAGTAGACTCGCTAGTATATTGTTACTTCAGTATCTGACTACTCACCTAGGATGAATAACACTTACCTGTCAGTGTAAAACCCTCATTGAATATGGGGCAGCTGGTGGCCTAGTGGTTAGGGAGTTGGTCCTGTGATCAGAAGGTTGTGGATTTGAATCGCCAGGACTGCTAGTGGCACCTCTGAGGTACCATCAAGGTACTAAGCAAGGCACTGCCCACTGCTTTGGATAAAAGGACAAAATGAGTTATAGAACAAACATGAATCTAAACAGTTTTTTTTATATAATTAGGCACAAATAAAAATAAAACTGATTAGGCACAAAAAAGAAATTTTCTACATTTGAAATGATTTGGAAAGCTGTTAAATACCATCATTAAAACAAATTGACTGTCCTGAGTGGTTCTTCCCACATTTATGAGCCCTAAATTCTCTGACACAAAACCAATTATTGCCTGTTTAAAGGCTTAGCAAATTCACATATTGCAGATGAAAATGGCAAACGTCTCCCTGAGCACAACCCAATAAATTTGTTCAGAGAATCAGCAGTCAGTTTTCTGTTTTCTGGACAGGTACATAGTAATGACACCAGAGATTCCTATGAATGCTTATTTGACCCCCTAAAAAGTTTTCCAGCGAAGGTTTTCATGTCCCTCCAGATATCGGTAAACATTTACCCGCTGGAGTCGAACAAAAAGAGTAGTGTTAATATTCATACAATTTCACTTTTGATTCATTTTTTTCATAGCCTACATAGACAGACTTTTTGAACCATTACAACATTTCGTTGGAAACGTAGCTATTGAAATAGCTTTAAATGCTGTAAACCGATTGAATTGTTCCTTTGAAATAAGTAACTTTAAGAAGTAATTCACATATTAATTCATATATTTATTCGTTTTTTTGACCTGCTTACCCTAATATGGGTAATGGAATACTGGAGCCTATTCCAGCACTCATAGGGAGAAACGTAGAGAAGTAATTAGTAATTAAGTATAAACGGAAATTTGCATGTTCCCAGCAAAATATCCACTCTCCAAAAACATGTAGAGTGTTAGCATTTCCAGGTGCTGGTATATGTTTTCTAATCGTTGCTTGTAACAGTCATATTTAGCCTCTTCAGGCCCCCAGTTGTGTAGACGTTTACATGTTAAGAGAAGCCTTCAGCTCATTAAATCTCACTCTAGGGGTTATGACGCAAATCAGAGTGGTGCCTCTTCAGTTCAGTTCAACAATCAGAGGTGGTTGAAGTCTGAAATATTTTCCTAGGCCTTTATTTGCATGGTAGCAAAGAGTGTTGCTTATAGCATCATAAAGTTACTTTAGAATAATTCTTTGTGCAACAGGTGAATGTTAAGGAACCACTCTGAAGTGAAAGAAAAGTCTTCAAGAACCTCAATTTCTGATAACAAAACACAAAACCGATTCAGAGTGGAGACTGTGTGTCCGAAAAAGGCAAAAGCAGATAACATGGTGCCCCTGTGGTGGCCACATACAGACGGATTGGTATTAAGTGTGTGCCGCAACCAACAAAATCACACTGAAGCATCCATGCATCACAGGAATGTCACTGGGGGTCCACAAAGCAAGAATAGCACCAGACAGATTTTCTAAAGCCTTTTTTTGTGTGTGACTCTCATCTCTCTCCATCCATCTAGATTATCTTGTCTTCCCAGTCTGAGAACACAGTCATATGACTGAGTTGTCAGCGGGTGGAAAGTAATCATGGTCTGGAATGTTAATATAGTGCCCAGTTTCATTCACTTACCTGCTCATCACTGTGCACAAACCTGTATACAACAGTTTCCAATAGGCATTTCCAATCTACTCAACCTACTCAAAATTATGAAATTTGCTGTTTTAGAACTAAGGCAGTCAGCGTGGCAGTAGTACATAAATTATAAATAGGGTTAGAGTCTTTAAATCAAGAAAGGACTGGCCTTCCATTCCTGGTCCATATACCCTCTCATCTCTTCACACTGATTTTGTGATTGCTCCTCCCTGTGAGTCAAACATTTGTAAAAGTCTCTTGGATCTGTATTTGCATCTGCAAATAAACCTCCTGTTGATCTGGCTGGTTTCTTCACTGGTTGACAACCTCTACCTCACTCTACCTTTGTTACCAGTCCTGCATTCACCTCTAGACTTTAGCCTACCTTGGCTTTCCCTGTTGTCTTTAGTGAATTATGACAAAAATCCCCAATGCCAATTAAGAAACCGGTCTCAGATGTATCGTCCAGTAACTGGTTTACTTCAAGGACCATGACCTATAGACACTTACAGACAGAGGGTCAGACCGATCTGCAAAACTGGCCCATGTTAGATGATGCGGTGTTAATAAATGGAGTAGAGTGTAGGGTCTTGCAATCTGATGTGGCACAGTTTCCATTATCACACTAAGATGCAGCTACAGAGAACACTAATCTCCTCTGTCTTTGTAGGCAACGTTAAGGGTCCAAGTGAGGTTCTCTGCGATGTAAACACCATAGAACTTGGTGCTCTGGAAGTGTTCAGTTCAGGTCTGGGTGGGGACTGAATTTATGTACTTCATGACAAGCCTCAAAGACCCCGACGACTTGTTTGGCATGGGGATGAAGATAGTGGCTTTGAAGCAAGTTGAAATAATGGTGGTACACAGAAGATGTATGTGAGAACATCTACCAGCTACCACTCCCAAAAGCAGGTAATGATCGTGTTATGCACTCACTGTGAGGACTGCAGTAATTAATGTCGCTAATGTTGATTAGCATTAGAGCTCAATTGTTATCCAAATAGCCTAAATCATTTCCAAACAAATACAACACCCACCTGCCTTTCAACCTACCCAAACCATGTAACGATCTTCATGAAGGCAGAACACACTTGTTGTGCTTTAGGACGGAGACTTACTGTGAGCTATAAAGAAGAAACGAACGAAGTGTCATAGTTACAGGCTGTACAGCATACACACAGCCTCGTTCTGCCTCAGCTTCCTCCTATCTCAGTTCCATGCTACTTTGAACATTTTTACCCATACCATTATACTAACTTCCAGCATTCGCCACCACTAGAAATCTTTTTAGACTTGCTTAATTTTTTTTTTTCGGACTTTTTGTACGTTTTCATACAGCACCAATAAACATCAAGGGCCAGCAAGGGCCAACCTGTCCAGGGCCATCAGAGCAGCGAAGCACACACATGAACAGACAATCCATGACCACCTCTAGAACACTGGGGAAGTATGGCACAGTGGCAGGGCATCAGGGCCATCACCAACTACTGGACATCTCCGCCTGCATGGTATGGTGAAGCCTCCCCCAACAACCAGGTGCTCTGTCTGACCATGGCTGATGCGAGGGAAAACTCTACTCAGTGTCATCCCCTGGAAGGCTGCCAGACCAGACAACTTTCCCGAACATGTGCTCAGAGGATGTGCAGAACAGCTGGCAGATATTCTCACATCTTCAACATCTGTCTGAGCACCACCACTGTTCCAATGTGCTTCAAAGCCACCACAATCATCCCTGTGCCAAATAAGTAACTGGTGTCTTGCCTCAATGACCCATCATCCCATCGCACACTGTAAAAAACAACCTATAGAATCTACTCAATAAAAGTGAGGTAAGAATTTGCACTCACTTTGTTTGGCTAGATTCTATCCTATATATTTGCATCAAGAGTACCTAATATTAATAGCTGTGACACACTTAAATAGGTAAGGTATACCTAATGTTTCTCATTATGAATTACTTGTAAAAATTGAGTAACATACTTTTATTGTTAATAAGTAAAAGTTAATCTACTTAATTATTATTATTATTATTATTATTATTATTATTATTATTATTAATAAAGATAAGCCAAAAAGAGTAAATACACATTATCTATGTGTATTTATTGTCCAAACAATTTATTTTTAAAACATTTAAAACTAATTAAAACTAAACACAAAGTAACACCTTATAATGCATTTTCATTTGAAAAAAAAAAACTTTATGTAATATTGATGTTTTAAGTAAATATTACATAAAACATTAAATAAATCAAAATCTTCACATGATCACATACAAACATTTTACCCCCAACTTCTTTTAAAATGTGTGAACTCTTTCACATTCAATTGTAGGTGAAAAACAACTTCCATTCCATATAACTCACAGTACATGTAACTTGAAACATTTTCCATTTTGAAAACATAGAAAAAAATAATTCTGTGCAAAAGAACATTCTTGCATTAAATGTACTATTTGAAAACAAAAAGAACATCTTATTTGCATGAAGCAGAGAGTCTGTACTTACAGTACAGGCAGCTTATTCCATTAGTTCACGTTTTAGACTCTGGACCGTCTTCAGCATTTTTGTTCCATCAAGTTTCAAAAACAGTTTCTGGAGCACTTCAAAGGTGTACTTTAGCGTTTTGGGGTACTCAAGGTTGAGGGCATAAATCAGTCCCATTAACAGCAAGCAAGCTGTGGTTCCGTTTCCACAACCCATCAGCACTTTGGTGCCCTCCAAAACAATGCACACATCTGTCGGGTCCTCCTCAGCTGTAGAATTGTGAATTACCACCAACTTCATAACTTCATTGGTGTAGCCATCAAGTTCATCCTCCTGTTGGGGGGAAAAAAAGCAACTAGATTAATGTTAGTTAAGTCAAATTATCACAATTGTTTTCTTTGTTCATGCCATTTATTTGATCACAAGCAAGGTTTTTGTATTAATCAGCACTAAGGAACCTTTAAAACAGTCACAATTAAAATGTCCCCCATCTGTAAAATAAATCCAGATGAATCAAATGGTTTAATCCTAATCTTATGAAGGAAAACTATAACTTTTTTTTTGATGGACATATTTAATTTTATTCAAATGAAAACAATGATCAGCAAACAATGTTTGCAGCATCCAGTTTTGGCAAATGGAAGCTGAAGCATGCTTGCTTAACACAATACAACAAATGAGGGTCATTCTGTTGTCTCACAGCATGCTTGTGTCAAGAAAGCAAGTTTGAGCTTTGGCTTGGGTTTGCTGATCAGCGTGTATATGGCACTGAAAGTCTAAATTAAATCTGTTCATCACAAAGTGATCACATCCTCATACCTTCCAGCAGTAGCATACCTACAGTAATTCATGCTGTTGCTTAATTAAGAGCAAAACTTTACATAAAAATAATGCACCCATAAGAAAATATGTAACTTTTAAATATGTAAAATATGTAAAACATGTAACGAATAAGAAAATATGTAAGACACAGGGTTTCTGCAGGTATTGTCAAATCTTATGTAATGCTTTTTAATGCCCTGTTTAATGTCATTTTTAATTTGTTTAATGCCTTACACAACCCATAACTAACACCTTTGTATGTGTCGTATATACTTTTTAAAAAATATTTCTCTTTTATACATTTGTTGAATCTTTTATTTCTATTAAATGTTTGATGCCAATTTTCAAGTCATAGTTCAGATGCGGGCAGGGACACAGACCTGTTTAAGGCTTCTCCTTATTTTTATATTTTAGACATCCGTCATAGTGGCACGCTGGTGGAAACACGAGACCGTGCCGCGACTGAGAGTGGCTCAACAGTGCGCAGTGTCCCACAGCAGCAGTAGTAGTCTTGTCGCAAAACCCCAGCAAGAGTAATTAATAGGAAGATATGTGAACTATATACTAATAAATGAGTGTTGTCTGACTCTGTATCGCAAAAGATGAATTTCCTGACTCACCATCCCCTCAGACGTGCCTTGAGAGAGAAATCATCCTTCTGGATTAAAAAATATAATGAAAGAGCTTTTGTTTGTTATTTTTTTTTTTATTTCATTAAGTGGTCATTTAAAGCTTTCTATATATTTTTTTTATCATAGAAAACGACAGCGAAGGCAAAAAAAAAAAAAAGTGATTGCACTGATGCCTCCGCATCCTGCAGAGCGAGCTTTAACGTCCGCTCTCTGCACACAACACCACATTACAGAAAATCTGGCATTCTGACTATCAACGGGCTGCAACCGCTATTTCACAACCGACTGGAGGTGATACCGAAATGTTCCGCGTGTGTATCACAAAAACGTTCATATTTTGCGACAGTAAATTATGTTTTATTCATTATAAAACATATATTTAGAATACACTGGTAATATTTTATTCAAAACCATCCAAAAAATATGAATGCCTGTAGAAATCAATTTATTGACTTTTAAAGCTATTTAAGGTCTTAATTTTTTTAAAAATCTATTTGATGACTTTTAACGCTTTTTAATGCCCTGCGGAAACCCATGTAAACAGTCGACCAAATCTTTCAAATCGGAATGATTTTAATCGGAATGACAAAAAAAAAAAAAAAGAGTTCATGTAAATGTGCCTAGTGATCAGTAAGGGAAATGGAACGATGTGTATGCTTTTGAATACCCTGAAATTCTGAATCATGTAATAACATACCTGACAGTCTTGGGATAGCTCTTCTTGTTTTTCTCCAAGGTACTCTATGAGGCAACAGATACACATGTCTCTTTTCTTCTCAATAGTCTGGAACTACAAAAACATGCATTTTAGTGAAAATACAGCGACTCTGTGAACTGCACTGCACCTTAAGAAAAGATACAAATAGATAAAACAAGCAAATTAAGGAAAAATCAAAAATGCACAATTTCAGAAGATAACAAAAGTTACTCAGTGGACAGTCATGATAAACACGGCTTGGAAACATTTGCTGTTTGAACCAGACAATCGAACCAAGATTAAAAGCACCCTTAGAGCTAAACTGGAGGACTGGAGTTTATCTTTCAATATGACAGGAACTTATGACCACTGCTGGCAGACTGATTTAGGAATCAGTTTTACTACTCAAGGTAAAAACAGTTAAAATAAAGAAATAAACAAATTATAAAATGTACACAAAAGAAATGATGTCACCTGTAACAATTCCAATAAAGAGCTTTTTACCTGCTGATGTCCCTGTGTGAACGTTTAGAAATTGAAAGTCCCACAACTACCACGGAGGAAGGTAATGCTTTTATGATCGTCATGCAGGTCAGAGGTGACGGTAAAACTTTTTTTTTTTAACATCTAAGCACAGGAGCTCTGATAGGATATCACATTTTGGCTCTGCAAGGTTCTGTGAGGTGCGTGTATCAGTGAGTTTTCTTGTAAGAAAAGCACAAAAGCAGTAACATGTAATCCCACAATATAAACAAAGGTCTTTGTCTTTATTCATAGAATGTTGTTGTTATTTTAAGCTAAGTGTGTTAAGGGTTTTTTTTGGTGAAATGAAAAAAAAAAAGAAAGAAAGATACCTCATTTACAGTGTTCAGGAGAGGATGCATCTTGGTACCAAATGCTCCTCTTTTGGCCTGCATCAGCTGCAGAAGACGTGGTGTGTACCCATCAAGATTTAGCAGAAATGTCTCTTCCAAGGAGATAC
>JBBIGA010113875.1:0-10538 GCA_037576975.1 Alestes dentex | reverse complement strand
GGTGCGTGAGATCGCTCCGGACTTCAAGACCGACCTCCGCTTCCAGAGGCTGACTTGGTGCATCTGTTTCCGGACACAAGTCTGTGCGCCATCCACGCCGAGAGTCACCATCATGCCTAAAGATATTCAGCAGCCCGCCGGACCCGCGGAGAGCAGCTTAAACTAACTGTGCTTATGGTCCCCAATACTTCGGCTGAGGGGATAGAGTAACATATGAAACAGGAAAGTACCGCCGTGTAATCCATTTATTTCAACAAAGCAACTGTATTCTAATTACCACCTATTTAAACGGTAACTGTAACGGAATACAGTTACTCATAATTTGTATTCAAAATACATAACGCCGTTACATATTCCGTTACTCCCCAACACTGCTCAAATCTACTCATAAGCTTAAACACTTGACTGTGTAACTCATCATTAACTCTCTTTCTGTTACATTTACCAGACGCTTTTATCCAAAGCACCTTCCATCTTCCATTCGTTAACTACAGGGGGCAGTCTCCCTGGAGCAACTTGGGATCAAGGGTCTTGCTCAGGAACCCAGTGGTGGTGTGCTGAAGGTAGGATTCGATCCTGTGACCTCTTAGTCTTGGGGCAAATATCCCACCCACTAGGCCACCACCACCCTGTTAACATGGTCAAACAAGTAACAGAGTTGACAGTAATGACGGCTGACATTTTCCAACTCTATAACATTGTTGTTACAGTTATGGGGCGGAATATAATGGTAGAAATATGTTCTAATCATGCAAAAAGGTTTGTAAAATACGTCTGTTTAGTGCCCGGCTATTCTATTCAATAATTACGCTTGGGGTGTCACCTAGTGGCCAGGTATATCCATAACAAGTGAGACTGTTGCAGAGTGCTTGATAGACCCAATTCCTGATTGGGTTAAGAACACCCTTAGTACTGTAGTGATCAGAGTCACCTGTGGTGGAGTTTAACTTTGCAGTTATCTGATATCTCACACCGATTCAGTTCTCTGCCAGAAATAACATCTGAAATATGGGAAAAATCCACTGCTCTGCTGTGAGGCTGTTTGCTTTGATTGGGCATCAAAGTTTTTTCTTTTGCCTTTTCTTTACAATTTATGGTTTGAGAATTTTGAAAAAGCCTCAGTTAATGTCTCAAGATCATAAAGTCAAATATCACTACTTTGACTTGAATGACAGAGACTAATGCTAATGCTAGTGCTAACCAAAGTGAAGTGAAAGTGACCATTTGTCATACATGAACACACCACAACACGCAGTGTGAACAGCACAAAATTCTTCTCTGCATTTAACCCATTCTCCAAGTAAAGCAGCGGGCAGCCAGGAACACAGCGCCCGGGGAGCAGTGTGTGGGGATGGTGCCTTGCTCAAGGGTACCTCAGTGGGACCAATAGCAGTCCTGGGATTCAAACCTAAGACCTTCTGGTAATACCCTAACCACTAGGCCGCCAGCTGCCCCAATCATCATTATAGATAATGCTATAAACAAATAAACAATTATAGCAATCACCATTGTTCACAGATGATTGAGCCATTTTAGATGCCCTCAATATATCTTAATTATTCTTCATTTCATGCCTGAAGAAACCTCCTCTAAAGCTTACATGAAGTTACAGAAAAACTGGGGATACAGTGCATGCTTTGGCATCCCTGTAGATCTAGGCCTGACCAGGGGAGTCCACATCACCACAAAAAAGTAGACTGTGTGGTTTATGTTCATAGCTACTTGTGAGCGCGACCATACTTTTGTATCCAAATAATACAAATTTATAAACCTTATCTATCACAAGCCATGCTGCAAATTACATGTGCTGTATTTGATTTCAGGTAGCAATAAAATAACTTCTCAACTAAAACAAGAGAATTTCCTTTAGAATCTTGGCCCTGTGAAATACCATGTGCAGGTGTACACAGGAAAGACAATCAAAGAACAGCTCGTTTTATTTCTCTCATAGAATAACTAGAAAAGATGTACGTAAATAGATAAACAAAGAGACTGGATGTAAGGTATCACATTCTGTTCTCTCTGTCATTATGCAATCAAAACCAATTTAAAAGTCTTTACCATACAGTGAGATCTTAAATCATAGAAGAAATATTATTATCAAGTTGGGGCAAAGGTCATGAAAAAATAAAATCTATTTTTTCTCCAAGACAAGAGAAACAGGTACAGGAATTCCTACAAATGTATATGCATGACATTTAACAGACAGAATTAGTTTATTTTTCCTGACTTAACCTTCCCCATATTTGCAAAACAGTGCCGGAGAACGGTTCTGTGGTCATACTGACCCCAGTCTAGAGTGTTTTGTACACAGTCACCACAGAGATACATTTAAATCGAAAAGAGCATAGTATGCAGAACTGTACTTATGCAGCCTAAAGTATGATGATGATCAACCAACAAAAGTGCCACAAAGGTTTCTTGCCATAGAAGAGCTATTATAGTTTGCTAAAGCACCACGTTTGTTAAATGAGACATAAGTATCTTTACAAATGTTTGGGTTCTACCAAAACATGTGGAAGTTTTTTTAAACTATGGCATCACGCAAAGAACTCTTTCTGGTGTTCTTTTTAAGTTTGTGTGTTGCATGGATTCCAACCTTTAGCACACCCAAGGACAAAAGTTAACAATCAGCCAGACAGTGTATCCTGATGTAAAGCAGGCCTCCAGATACTAAGGTAAGTTTAGTAATTAGGAAAAAAGATTTTGTATTCACTTTTTTTTTCTGAGCAACAGAATCACAATTTGATTATAATATTCTCTTGTAGTGATTTTCATGAATATTTTAGAGAAATAGTTATTTTAATTCAAGTATTAAAGAAGCAATAAAAGCACATACACACAAAGTTACAAATGAAAACTGGTGCAATCACTAGAGTACTGCCTAATCAGAAACTAAAAGACTAGAACGGCTCCATAATTTATGGTATCATGAAACGTGAGCACAGTGTGAGTGCTAATGAGTGTCTAATGATATACTTGGGCGTTGTGTACATGATATTCTTCATTAGTTTTGGCTGTAATAACTCTTTACACAGATTAAGACTGGTAACGGGCTAAAAGAACCTCCTTGTCCTAATACCCAAAAGGTGTCAGCTTGTTGGCAGTATCCAGGGGGTGGGACTAAAAACTACTGAAGAATATCCTAATAGTTTTATTCTTAAAATCAAACATGGCTAAGTAAATCATGGGGGAAGAAAGGCTGTGCCCACAGAGGGTGTTTGAGTGTTCTTGCGCCACTTTTGCGTTTCACTCACAAAGACTGCTGACTGTCTTATTGCATCAGGCAGTGTGTGCAGGGTAATTAAGACTCCAGAGACATACACACACCCCTCCCCCCAGGTTCAAGACTCTTCAGGATGAGTAATAGGATCTGGGGCTATATTAGCTGCCCTCCCACAACACACCAAGCCCTGCTGCAATCGCCTGCAATCCTTTCATCGCCACTAAGCGTTGTGCTCTGTTGCCTGACAACAAGGTGTGGCTTCCCAAAGATGTGGAAACACTATAGCATTTACACACATATATATACAAGTAATTACAGATTCTGTTGCAATGTAAACAAGGGGGACAAACTGGTCCACCTCTTCTTCACTAAAGTAAAGTGGGTTTGCTTAAAAATTTGCGTAGCTTCTCCACAAGGGGACAAACTGATACTGGATTAGTCGAACCTTAGATCCGCCATAAAGATTGCATACATAAACGCTCCCTCTTACACCATACAGTTAGTGATATGTCTTAGGGAGACGTTAATTAATTTCTCCTCAGGGGACAGAGTTTCATCATGCCTTGTTTTTAACCCTCTCTCTTAGATGAAGTCCTCTTGCAGCAGAACTCAGTCCTGAAAGAGAATCAAGTGCAGTCTCCAAACAGGGGCAAAACACAAAAGAAATATGAAGCATAAAAATGGTTTGAAGTGCCCGTTTTGCACCAACTACTTTATTTCACTTTGCCCACAAACACAAATTTTAAGATTCTTGTTCCCCGTTTCCAGTTATACTCCAACCCTTTTTGTATCTTAATCCTTCTAACTTAAAAACAACAATATATAGCTACTATTAACAGTATCTCTCATCATGGCTAAAACAGTCTCATTATATTGTCAGTTAAACTGCTGGTCCGTAAGGTACAGTAAAGAAAAAAAAAAAAAAAACATGACATTTGAGGCCGAAAAATGTGTTTTTAACACACTGCTGAAGTATGGCTGGTTTTGAACTAGACATGCCTTGGTATGTTAGTCCTCCTAGATAAGCAGTTCAAGGAACTAGTTGTTTGGGCAGTGTACTCTGTTGAAACTTCTCCCTATGCGACAAGCTGAAACAATATCCAATGGCCTGCTCGGTTTCTAAAATTCTCCTCTGAAAACGATCCCTGTCCCGAGCATGCTCTTCCCATGGCCCTTTGCGAGATGCTTGAAGGGCAAAAGACCAGGCTCGCATCTGGTGAATTTGCACAACAGGAGAGAATTTTACCTGGGGGAAAAATGCAGTCAAAATTCAATTAATATATTACAAGCAAGTAAAATGAAAAGAAACAACCACATGTGTACATTTAAACACAAGCTAAAAACTAAAGAGCTAAAAGCTAAAGCTATAGCTGACATCAATTATAAATGTACTAATAAAATATACTATACAATGATCAATTTGTGTTTACTTGTGTGAACCAATGCTAACTGGCAGAAGTTAGTTGCAGAACTTGTGGAATGGTAATAGTAGGTGATACCACAGATTTTACTGTATAATAACTCATCTATGCATAGCCTCCTAATTTCTATCAGACATTACACAAACACAGAAATATTCACATACCATGGGCTACCCAAGTACATTTCATTGTTTTAAAAGACAAAAAAAAGCTGTTAGGATGCTAACTGATAATTACCCTTTTCACCATAGGAATCTCCTTCTTTGTGCTGTCCTCAGTCCTTGTTAGAGGCCTTTTCCAGGGTACTTTAGAGGGTTTCTCCACAGACAACTGGGGACACTGGTGAGCTGCAACTTGCCTTATAGGCAAAAGTGGCTTTCTGCATCCATCAGCTGACAAATGTCTGGATGTTTTAGGCCTTTGCTTATGGCAGTAAGACGAACCTAAATTAACCTGCTCAGTATGCCTATGTGTGCTGCAGGCTGCTTGGCTGTGGAGAGGAGCTCTGAAATTCAGTGGGTGATATGGGTCATCTTCCAGAGATAGAGACTTCCACAATGCTTCCTCTTCATCTTCTGACGAGACAGTTCCAGTACTTCCTGGCTCACTTGCATCTGAGCTTAGAGATGCAGTGGATTGAGATGCTGTGGACACACATGTTTCATGACCTGCTTTGGGGCTAGTTTGTGCTCTCCGTTGGTCAATACCCGCACTGGACACACAAGCTGTGAAATGCAGAGGGTGGTATGGATCACTGGACCCAGTAAGAAGGTCCCAAAGTCTGTCACTGTTCTCTCTGTCTCCTTCCACGCAGGAACTGTCTGAACCACCCCAGCTTGCCTCACTGTCTGAACTGTGGCCTCGCAACTCTTGGTGACAAGGCCTCTGGCTATCCTCTGTAGATAAACAGGATAAATTACTTTCAGGTCTTGTAAAAAGATCATCCTGCTTCTGATAAAGACTTGACACACATGCAGTGAATCCACTTTCAGAACCCGTAAGTACATTCCAGCTGTTTTTCCACCTGCATGGCTCTCCAATGTAGAGCTCCTCACTGTCTGAGAGACACTCTGTTGCACGTGACACAAAGTCATCCACCAAAGAGCAACATAGTTCATCATTCACCAGGCTGGACAAAACAGAGCGAGAATGAGAGTCTAAGTCAAAAGGATCCCCATTTTTGTTGTTTTCGAATAAGGACGAAAGGAGGAAACCATCAGTGGCATCTCTCGATGTACTGCTCATGTGCTGAATGTGCTCCCCGTCATCTGTAATTCTCACATGAACCTCAAATCTGAACATCTGAAACACTAGAGATAAAAAAAAAAAACATTTAGTTTCTTCAATGTAATAATGACTCAGTGGTAAAGTCTGAAAACCTCTGCACAAATTTAACGAATTTAACTCTGCAGAGAACTCTCTGCAAACTTTAGGATGCCATTCTTATTCATTTGCAGAGCTGAACATGGCAAAAACCATACAATGTAAAATGTGACATAAATTGTAGTCTCTGAAAAAGCTATGCTTTATTTCCTCAAATGTGTTACATTCAGTGAAAAAAGTAATTGTGTATTAAAAGAAGTGCAGAAGTGATCTCTGTGTAGATTACATGCATTAGAAAATAAACAAAACGTGTCTTTTGACCAAAAATATTGCACATGACTGCAAACGTGGTCGGCAAAAAAATTGTCTCTGGTCAAAAAACACTGGACAATACAGAACGGCCGTGGACTTTAGTGCGTCCAGCGTCATTACAGAGGCTGAACCTTGTTAGGCAGTGTTGTTCACTTTTGGTCTAAATTAAGTCATACAGCTCGAAACCGCACGAATACGTGTAAGTATTATCAAAAAACTGAAGCATTTGATTACAGAAAAGTGCAATCCAGCTACATTTCATCTGTAAGAACGAACGTCTCAGTTCAGCTTCCGTTAAATAGGAACAGACTGTATTCTGTCGCACGGAACTCGCTTACCTGCTGTCAGACTGTAGCAGATGACCTGTAGAAGCAGAAGGAAATGTTCCCACACCACCAGTAAGATCTGCTTGGTCCACGGCAGTAGCATCATGCCGCCATGCCCAAAGCGCTGCATGGCCGCCCTTGGTGAACCTCCCACAGCTTCCATCTTCAGTACGCAGCCTAAACTGTCACGTATTTTGATATTCGTCCCTCGCAGAGATCTCGTTCTGGCAGGCTGTTGGATATTCTTCAGTGTTCACAAAGCACATCTTCCCTCCGAAGGCGAATGGGGTTAGAAAATGCGAGCGAAAACTGCCACGGTCCTCATGTTCCCCAAGTCTTACCTGTGTCTTCAAACTCCAGGATAACTCCAGGATGTGTCACCCTGACGTACCTCCCTCGCAGAAATAGATCTGTGCTTGGACCACCCCTGTGTCACCATTGTGCTTTGAGAGGGTCCCTACTGACAACTAATCCTGTCCAATCACTGTTGCGCAGTGTTGTCACGGCTTACCTCTCCAGCAGAAGTTTCTAAAAAAGCACGACTTTTTAAAAATTCACCACTTCAGGAACTGGTTACAAGCTCTGTGGGTTAATAGTACATACGCAAAGCAAATAAAAAAAATGTGTTCTTAAACTGCTTTAATTTACCCAAAAAGGTACATTAAAATTATTACCAACAAAACTGCTTAATTAAATAAAAAAAAAAAGTAAACAAAATTGACTGAATACACTGCATATGGTTGAATCTCACTTTCTTTGCCGTACATGAGGCATGTATCATATAACACCTCTTCTTGTCTCTTCATATTTACAGAATATTTTCTTTCTCACACTTTTTAGACCCACTTCACATTCTTTTTCTACACCTATTTGCACATGTGAATTTTTCACATAATGCACTTTTTTATTTTTCATTTGAGATTTTCTGAAATGTCAATTCCTTCGCTCACACTTTTCACAAGTGTAGTGTCATGGCATGGCATGAGGAAAAAAAAATCTACATCCAAAATGATACGTTTACAGTAGAAGGCAAAACCTGTAATGAAACACATCCAATTCTATCCAATTTTGGACTATTATGCATATGCAGAATAATAAATAACAAAAAATAGGCATAAATGGGATTTTTGGACAGCAGCTGTGTTCATATGTAGTAGGAAAAGCTCTGTGCAAGTACCACAATGACCATGACAACATATGCAAAAACCAGTACATTCAGCTTGGAAATCACCTGCTTAGAAAGATCTCTAACAAGCATTATTATCCCTGTCAAACCAAGGAAAAACTAATGTGAAAACCCTTCAGATCTGCAGTAATAATGAAGTGGCTAGGGCTGGGTATTGTTTAACATTTCTCAATGCTGCTAACAATACTTTAAACAAGAAATGAGCTTGAGGTCCTGGAGGTGTTTGTATTTTCTGCAGGCAATTTGTGAGTTCTAATCAAGAAGCTCTGACATTATTTATATGCATGTGTATTGTAATTTAGAGAGTAAATCACCAGTGCACATTTTAGAGCAAGCATTCTAACTGGCTTACCGATTCTGATAAATGTGAATACTTAGCACTGAATTATACATTTTTCAGTACTCATTACAATGCTGGACTGTCCTGATTTTCAAACAATACAGTACGATATTTAAGTTGGTGTTGATAAAATTATATTTACATTTTATTTATTCACATTAATAATGTTAATGAACTTATGAAACTTGAGTCCTGGCTAAAAGAATGGCCTCCTAACCTGACACAGCTTATTTTGGTTAGAAGGTTTTGTATTAGTTTCTTCTCTTACAGCAGAGGAAACCTTGCACTAGAATAAACATTTCTGATAGAAAATGAACTTACTGCATTTGTGTTTTTGACTGTTTTTAAAGACCCAGTAAAATGTAAATATTGGTGTTAACTGTCAGGTGCTAGACACCGTAAACCAAGAAACAAAGAAAGAAACATCAGCAGGAACCACTGTCCTCTGCCCAACCTGATAGTAAGGGAGCGTAAAAGAGACGACCCTAAGTAGATACCTAACAATGAGGCCTTAGTGTACAGACTGCTGAACAGTTGGTACTCAATGGCTGACAGAGTAGGTACAGTTTTAGTAGTCCGTTGTAGTAGTTTTTTGTGTAGTCAGTGTGAAGAATAGATTGAGAATCTCCAGTCCACAGGAACAACAATCTCTTCTGGAGTTTTTTCAATTCAATTCAATTCAAAGAACTTTATTTGTCCCCAAGGGGACAATTTGTTTTGAGCGGTATTTGCTCTTGGAACAGGGAGAAGGAGAACATGCAGCCAAAGCAGCTGAACCAGTCCAGGACACTAGGGCAAGGGATCCCAGCGATGGCTTATTTTGGATGGGGTGTTTACACGGAGCCCTATTCGTGGTCGACCACGCTAGGCAGAATATCAACCAAAGGAAGGGAAGGAGGACAAAGAGTTCTGTTTAAGTTTACAAGGTGCAAAGTGTGACAGTTAACGTGTCAGCTGAGACTCTTGCATACCTATCTATAGCAGCCTAGCTAGAAAGGGCAGAGCCAAGGGGTATTACAGACACAAGAGCACCCTGAGACACTGGCACCAGCATCCCAGCTTACTTGAACCTCCCAGCTCCACACCCTTCATTTGCCGTGACAATTTCCCACTTGTGGGACTAATAAAGTTTATCTTATCTTATCTTGTCTTAAACTACACAAGTAGGTTTTCAGCTTAGACTGAAAAACTAAGACTGTGTCTGAAGAAAAGTATTGGACCAGATAAAGAGTTAAGAGGTGTTGATAAATCTAAAAGGTTTGAGTGAACCAAAAAGCTATGGTGGATGACATTGTAGAACTAGCACTAAAGTGAAGGGATTTTTATATATTATGACTAAGATGAAACTCATGTTTGATGAGGCAATGATCAGAGATTACTGTGGCCTGAAGAAGAATAGCTATGTTATCTTCATTAACAATAAGTCTCAAATTAAATCAAGAGTGTGGCTACAGTAATGCGTTGGCCTTTTTACATTTTGATTAAAACCTATAAAATCTAAAAATGCAGATTTCGAAGGATCATTTTTCATCACAATAAATATTCATCACTATATTTTACTAGATTTGCTAGGAAATCACAAGATTTTCACATGGCCTAATTGTAAGAAAAGAGATCTTACAAATATCTGGATTGGTTATACAGAGAAAAGGTATTTCAAAGGAGGTGAAGGTATAGCCTGTTTTCCGATTAATACCTGAGTTTATTCTGAACAGTTGTTGTGCCTCCCCTTCTGCTACCCAGTCTAGGGGTGTGCACATAGCTGTAGCTTTTCTAGTATGTGTGGCGAACAAACCCGATAATCATGACATTTTCAACTTTTTCTGTTTCATTCGAAAGGTTATTTATATGAAAGGGCTTTACGTGAAAAGGCTCTTCCCCTTACTGCAGCTCTGAAGACCAGTATATAACCTACCTGTCTCCTCCTCAAGTCCTGCCCTCACACTTATCTCCAGGTGTGTCTTGTCAGTTCCCCAGATATTTCCCTCTTCATTGCGTGAGTATTGTGTCTTGTTTCCCGCATGTATTTCCAAGACCAATGGAAATTTTTCATGCGTGTGTGTTCCTTCCCTACTTCTTTGATTATATTGAGTTTTTCCCAAGTTGGTTATTTTGTGGTTGTGTTTTTCTATTGGATCTTTTGAAACCTTGTGTTTTCTTTGAGCTTTATTTTTTTCTTTAACAAACTAGAATCCACGTACTACTTTTAAAAAAAACTTATTTTTAATTTGTAGTTTTATTTTACAAACAGTCACTAAAGCCGCTTTACCCCTCCCCCACAATGAAGAAGCAAAGGAGAGTGAAATGAAAATGGGAAAAAAGAAAGAAAAAAATAAATGAACAAAAAAAAAAAAAAAAATATATATCTATATATATATATATATATATATATTTCTATACTAAA
>JBBIGA010113864.1:0-10539 GCA_037576975.1 Alestes dentex | reverse complement strand
AGAGAGAGAGAGAGGGGGAGAGAGAGAGAGAGAGAGAGAGAGAGAGAGAGAGAGAGAGAGAGAGTGAGGGAGAGTGAGAGAGAGAGAGAGAGAGAGAGAGAGAGAGAGAGAGTGTATAGTGGTGAGTGTTGAGACAGATCTGGCGCCAGTGTAAGAAAATGCCTGTCACACAACAGGTGTGAGTCTTCAGATGTCAATCAATTCCACAAAGCAACACAATCGAAACGATTACATCTTGGAGACACTATGAGCTGCATAGACTAGCTGACTAATAAATCCACCAGTAGGCACTGTAGGCAGTAATCAACTAGTGAAAAATCGTACCTGACCTAGTACCTGAACCAGAGTAAGATGGATCCTACAGCAGCAGAGAAAAACAGCAGTGAAGTGATCATACCTAATCTGGGATCATACATGCCATGCGCCTATATGATATGATCCTGTTACTAGTAGATAACGAAGCCTTATGTGGCAGATTCAGTTCTCCTGCATGGCCAACATTGTGCGGTTTTAGCATTTTTGTAGAATTACCAAATGCTGCAGTTTACAACTTCTTTGAGCATCACAAATCTCTTGAGTTGTCTTTGAGTCACGTACTGGCACGTCTCTGGCAGACTTTTGCGTCAACCTCAAACTTAAATTGGCAAGAGAACCAGCAAAACATTTATCCCAACATTACTTATATGCAAAAGTATGCTTTATAGTGACTAATAGCATCAAACATTGGAAGTAAATAATAGAAAGTTCAAAGTCTGTTTCTATATTGAATACATTTATTTGGTAGGTCTCAATGCAGGATGACAATTCCCCGGAGGCGGTTAGGTTAGGGTCAGACCAGGAGTCATGCCCTAATCATACTTATCTCTGAATAGGTCAACTGTAACCTTTCAACGTCACCATTTTCTGTCTTTGTGTGTGTGTGTGTGTGTGTGTGTGCGTGCGTCAGAGAAAAGAGATGACAAGAGAAAGAGACACAAACACTACATCCTCCCTGTGTGATTATACTGTTTAACTACTAAATAAAACTAGTCTGTTGCGGTTTAACAAAAAGGTCCCATCTGCTAACTTTCCTTTTCAGTAAAGTCCGTGCTACTTTGCCGGAGAGTTCATAATTACCAGAATGAAGGTAGGAATTAACAGCCTGACATCAGTGCCGCCATTTGTCTTGACAAGAAATATTTCAGTCTCTGTGTGATTCAGCTAGTTATGTCTGCAGCAGAGCTCAGCATGGGTCAGGTTCTGGAGCATCTGTAAATCTATAGATGATTCATAATGAAGGAACAAGGATAAAAGGATGTTGCAGACAAAAATCAGTAGAGAGTCAATGTGTGTGTGGGGTGGTGGAGTGCTAAAATGGTGCGAATGAATTTGAGTCAAATGGGAGACAAGTATTAGGTGACTAACACAGTAGAATGTTTAGGGTTTAGGGGTCAGAGACCGCTCTCTCTCTCTTTCTTAATACCATCAGAGCAATGAGACCTTCGAGGTTAACTGTATGGTTTCCTCTATTGCATTCTCTTAAATTTTCCATATCTCAAATAAAGTTCCCTAAATTAGACATTTTACTTTTCTCATTTAAACAGTTAGATACACATTTGCAGTGCTTGACTTCACTTCAGCATATCATATGACCACAACCCCACCCTAACCTTCCCTCAACCTATCTAAACTAGCAAAGAGAATAAATCAATGTGCCTGCAGTGGCAAGTTTCAGTCTAGAAATTCTGTGAATCATGACCACTACTGAACAGCTCTACAAATCATAGTCGCCAGAGAAGCTTCACTCACGGCGCCACTATAACTCCCCCGACAATCTGCTTACAGGGTCTGAGAGGGGCCCCTTACTGACTCACCTCAGGATTATAATACGTCACAATAGCAAATTAAGTACTGTTTATAACAAATGGTGAGTTTGATGTCTTAACAGGAAATGGCAAAGAGCTGACATCTGACTGCGTCATGTCAACTGGGATGATCTGAGTCATGTGTGACCACTGAAAAATTTGTAGAATGTTATAAATGGAGATTTAGGTTTTCAGTATTCAGAATTCAAAGGGGTATGGAAGGGGGATGCCATAATGTATTCATTAAATATTCATTCACTCTAGGCAAAATGACAATAATGGTAGCTTGCGCTATGAGTAATACTGCTGTTCTCTACACAGCAGAGCACACTATGCAACATTCATCCTTGGGCAAGACTCGTAATGTGATATTTGCATACACCTGTGACATACAGTGTTTTCCAACCCTAGTCCAACAGGCCTACAGGACATTTTAGGGTCCCAACAGTAGTCTAAGTTCATTCATTTAGTTTGATCCCCGGCGATACCACAGTCTCAGTCCCATGGCTGGGAGTGCAGGAGAACACAATTGTGTAATGCTAGCCAGTGGATGTCTGTTAGCTGTTGTAACAGATCTGGCAGTTAGCATTCTCCTCTACTGGGGTTAGCGGCCCTGCTACTGGGATTAGCGGCCCTGCTACTGGGATTAGCGGCCCTGCTACTGGGGTTAGCCTCTGCTGCTCCGCAACCGTGAGTAGCCTCTGCTGCTCCGCTACCGTGAGTAGCCTCTGCTGCTCCGCTATGAGGGATAGCCGGGGTGTTGCTACCGGGGATGCCGGGGTGCTGCTACCGGGGATGCCGGGGATAGCTGCTACTGGGAATAGCCTGAGCGCTGCTACGGGAAATACCCTGGGCGCTGCTACAGGGAATAACCTGGGCACTGCTACCTGCTGTAGCCTTCTGGACGCAGCTTTGTGGCTTCGGTGCATAGCCTCATCATTCGGGTGCGTAGCTTCATCGCTCGTGAGCGTAGCCTTGTTGCTCGGGGCCTGATCCCCTCCAGGGCATTGGTAGAGTGTGCAGCGGCTCCCTTAGCCTTTTATTTGGGCCGGAGTCATTGGACTAAACACTGGGGCTTGTGCAGCTACTGCACGACTAGCTGGGGCTGGTGGAGCCAGCTGGAGCCTCGGCCTGGCTGTAGGCCGAAGCCTCTGGGCCTCAACTGGGGTTAGCGGCCCTGCTACTGGGGTTAGCAGCCCTGCTACTAGGGTTAGCTGCCCTGCTACTGGGGTTAGCTGCCCTGCTACCGGGAGTAGTCTCTGCTGCTCCTTTACCAGTAGTAGCCTCTGCTGCTCAGCTGCTGGGTGTAGCCTCTGCTACTCCGCTACCGTGAGTAGCCTCTGCTGCTCCACTACCGCGGATAGCCGGGGCACTGCTACCGGGGATTGCCGGGGAACTGCTACTGGGAATAGCCTGGGCTCTGCTACTGGGAATAGCCTGGGCGCTGCTACGGGGAATAGCCTGGGCGCTGCTACCTGCTGTAGCCTTCTGGATGCAGCTTTGTGGCTTGGGTGTGTAGCCTCATCGCTCAAGTGCATAGCCTCATTGCTCGGGTACGTAGCTTCATTGCTCAGGAGCGTAGCCTCGTCGCTCAGGGCCTGGTCTCCTCCAAGGCGTTGGTGGAGTGTGCAGCGGCTCCTTTTGCCTTTTATTTGGGGCTGGAGGCATTGCACTAAACACTAGGGCTTGTACAGCTACTGCATGACTAGCTGGGGCTGGCGGAGCCAGCTGGAGCCTCGGCCTGGGTGTAGGCTGAAGCTTCTGGACCTCTACTGGGGTTAGCAGCCGGGCTACTGGGCTTAGTGGCCCTGCTACTGGGGTTAGCTGCCCTGCTACTGGGGCTAGCGGCCCTGCTACTGAGACTAGCAGCCCTGCTACTGAGGCTAGCGGCCCTGCTACTGGGGCTAGCGGCCCTGCTACTGGGGCTAGCGGCCCTGCTACGAGGGTTAGCTGCCCTGCTACTAGGGTTAGCTGCCCTGCTATGGGGAGTAGCCTTTGCTGCTCCGTTACAGGGATAGCTGGGGCACTGCTACTGGGAATAGCCTGGGCTCGGGTGCATAGTCTCATCACTTGGGTGCATAGCCTCATTGCTCGGATGCGTAGCTTCATCGCTCAGGAGCGTAGCCTCGTCGCTTGGGAGCATAGCCTCGTCGCTCGGGAGCATTACCTCGTCGCTCGGGAGCATAGCCTCGTCGCTCGGGAGCATAGCCTCGTGGAGCGGCAAGATGGTCTGTGTGGCCTCGTGGAGCGGCGAGACGGGCTGCGTGGCCTCGTGGAGCGGCGAGAAGGGCAGCGACCAGATCCACGACCAGCCCCGCGAGCTTGTCTAACTGGCCCTGTTGCTCCTCAACGCGCGCGTCTTCATTGCCAGTGGGAGGACCGGAAAAGCACCAGGGACTCCATCCCTCATGGCCGGCTCCTCAGCCGGTGTGCTCAAGACAGGCTTCTCTGCTTGCTTCCTCCTCGCTGGTCAAGGGACTCGGCAGGGTGCCAGCAGGAGGACCGGAAGAGCACCAGGGACTCTCTCCCTTGTGGCTGGCTCCTTAGCCAGTGTATCCAAAGCAGGCTTCCTTGCCCGCTTCCTCCTCATTGGCTGAGGGGCTAGTCAGTTAGCCTGGGTGTAAGTAGCCATGTCTCGCTCCATCCACTCCTGGGAGAGCGCGGCAAGCTCATCTAGGAGCCACTCCTCCATCTCCAGCTCGCACGCCACTCTCACTCTAACTGCTGCGCCTTTATGGTTGGTCCATTTGTCACGATCCCCTCTGACTCCTGAATGAGGGCAGGCGCACATGCAGATTTCCATTGCAAATACTTTTATTTATTAACCAAAACAAACTGGCACGAGGGCCATAATCCAAACTTGGAACAGAAGGAGAAAGGAGAACATATACTCAAATCCACTAAGTATGACGGATGGTGGACCGACAACTAAGGTCCACCACAAACAAACTTAAATACATAAAACAAAGCCCTATAAACCAATCAGAACACAAACTTTTCTCCCTGAGCACAGCAGCCAGCTGAAACACAAACAAACTAACTCAAGCCTGGTGTACTCAGGACTTCATAATAAAAGACCTCAAAACCAAACAAAACCAAACACCACAAAAAGGGTGGCCTCTAGCGGCCACTGAAGGGATGTCTTAAATGTCTTATGGCTAATGGCAAAAGTCTCATGATTGTCACGAATCATGAGACTTTTGCCATTAGCCATAAGACATTTTGCTGCAAAGATTTTAATGATAATGCCCAGAAGAGAATTTGGGGTTCTTATATTTGCATATTATTTGTTTCTGCTTCCCTTGAAACTTATTAGCAACCTGGATTATTCAGATCATGTATGTGAGACAGAGAGGGAGAGGTAAGAAGTTCCAGAATCAAATCAGTACAAATGGGGGTGCTACATTTATTTGATATGTGATAAGGTGTGACATCCTGTGCTGCAGCTCCTTACCTCACTGCTAGGAGAGCTAGCTAGCAGTGCCCAGATTAGTCACAGTACTTCCTGTTTTAGGACCATTTAAGGACTGATTTTTGATTACCCTAGTTATCATGGTTTGCATTCTCATAATCGTGCTTTGTATTTTGATGTTCATGTTGACTTTTCTATTAAACTTATATCTGCACTTGCGTCCTCTCTCTGCCAGTCATTACATAAGGAGACATTTCATTAACAATGCCGGAACTCTCACATTCAGCAGTCCTAGATTCAGATCAAAATGCTGTCATTAAAAATGGTATAATGAAGCTTAACATTTTATAAGGATGTTAGAGCAAACATTCCAATGTGCCTTTTGAATGACTGTTTGTAACTCAGGTGGTCTGTGAAACCAGTACTGTTGTAGGTTTCATAAACCATCTGAACAGAAAATGAGTGGAAGGTACACTATTCATGTGGGCAAATGTGTCTGTATTGTTAACTCTTAACACCACTTCATTTAAAAAAAAAAGAGCTTTGTTTTCAATCCTACAGAATCATTCTTTTTGCAAAAAAAAACGTTTCCTATTAAGACGTCGGAGTAGATCAATGCTGTAGTTGTTTTGCCATTTCCAGAGTCTGAAAATAGAGAGAGAGCTGGTATTCTTAAGAAAACAGATTATCTGCTCCATTGCTAAACTGAAACACATTAGCAGGCTGGATTATTCAGCTCACCGCATCACAGAACAACTGTGTGGGTGTTTGTGGTGGCCTGGTCTACCATAGATTCTCACTACAGAGGCCAGCTCCTTGACCACAGCATTGCTATCTGAGAGATCTTGCAACATTTTATTTAGTTCAATTGAATATGACACTTGAACAGACACATCCACATACTGACTGTCAAGGATGTCTTGTTCTATGTCTCCTCTGTAGTGATTGAAAACACAACCAGACATGAAACATGTCTGACCACTCGCTGAAAGAGATTTTTTCTCCTCTGAGGGGGAACAGGAGAGAAAGTGGTTTTAGGGAATGAAATATGAATATCTGTGGTAGATAAGAAATGGGAGTCTGAAGACCGCAGACTGTCAGAAGTGTGCACACTCTTTAGCTTCCAAAGCGCTGATGTCTGTTCCATTACCGAACTGACAGTTTTGCTTACAGTTTTGTCATTTGTCACACAAACAGAGCCTCATATAGACACAAATATCAAGGATAAGACAGGATAAGTAAGGCTTGCTGTGACAGCATGAGTAATCACTGTTCTTGTACTACAATACCTAGCACATATTACATACTACAAATACATCATAAAACCCCTTTAGTGCAATTCCTGTATTGCTCAACAGAGTTTAACCATTGATTTATCTGATGTAACAGAATTGCTATATACTTGGACATATATACAAAAATGCTACACCATGTCATAAGGCAGAACTCCTAATGCTATATAGTAGCCTATCCTGGTTCAGTCACTCTGAATAGCATCTGCTACACCTTTTTCATCATTTCTCAGTAAAAGATGATATTTCAAAAAGCAGTTACAGGCTAAAGGTAAGAATATTACTAGCCTAAAGAGATAATATGCAAAACAATGTGTGTGGACGGCAGTTCAGATTAATAGGTGGCCAACTTGCTACCTTTACTATGTCCCTTGTTATGTTCCTCATCTGATGTGTCTTTTCTGTCACTTCAGTAATTTATGATAGGTAGTTTATTTAATGTTTCTTCATTTAGAGTGTTTCCCCTGCATTCAGAAGTTTGTGGGTTTGAATCCCAAGCCTACTAGGCACCTCTGAAGAACCCCTGAGCAAGGTGCTGTCCCCACACACTGCTCCTGAGGGCTGTGTTCCTGGCTTTCTGCTGCTTTATTTGGTGAATGGCTTAAATGTAGAGGAAGAATTTCGTGCTGTTCACACTGTGTGCTGTTGTGTCTTCACGTATGACAGAATGGTCACTTCACTCCACTCATTTATCTGGCTTCCTACTGCATTAGCCTAATGGACTTCGATAACTAGGGTGAAATCATCAGGACAACTCACCTCCAAATGTTTCCAAAGAGCTTGTAATTTCCACTTTCAAGATCAAATGTAGATTTCACCCAAGGAAATCACACTAAAGGCCATGTTTTAGAGACCCCTGTAGTACAAGGGTCTCAAAAATATACCATTTTTAACACCTCCAGACTCCATTATTGTAACAGATTGCTGTCTGGCTGCTCCAACAAGAACCTAAAGTTTAAATTAGTCCAGAATGTGGCAGCTAGAGTCATTAGAACAAGGAATTTGACCACATTAGCCCAATATTATCAAGACTTCATTGGCTCCTGATCAAATTTTGTATTGATTATAAAATTCTACTATTGACATTTAAAGCCTTAAACAGCCTTGCACCCAAATACGTATGTAAACTCATCTCTTAGTATGAACCTCCGCGCTTACTCAAATTCCAAAGTGCTGACTATTTACTCGTTCCCAGACTTATGAAAGCTACAGCAGGGGGAAGAGACGTTTTCATGTAAAGCCCCCCAGCTCTGGAATGCCCTTTCGATTAACATTCGGGACTCAGACACAGCCTCAGTTTTTAATTCCAGGCTGAAAACCTACTTCTTTAGTCAGGCTTTCTGTAATTAATGTGTTCTTTCAGATGAAGGGTGTAGAGCCGGGAGGTGGTCAGCACAGAAAATTCAAGTAAACTGGGATGCTGGTGCTGTTGGCTCTGCCCCTTCTAGCTAGGCTGCTGTAGAGATCCATGCCTACATTTTTAAAACATTTTTTGCCCTAGTTTTTTTCAAGGAGAACCACTGCACATTTGTCTAGCCCGACTGATCACCCTTGGGGCCCAAGGTCACCACCTTCCTGGGTCTGCAATTGCTGGGGCCCTGTGACAAAACGTCCTTGTCACGCCTGGGCCGCCTTGGTCACGCCACCAGCGGCCCCCGTCCCCTGAGTATTAAGGTGCTGGGGCAGCCCGGGTGTAGAGGCTGGAATTCTCTGCATGTGAGTCTGCTGGGTTGCTCGGCACCTGATTACAGGCACAACTGTCTTGTGTTCATGTTAAGTGTCCCTGAGTTTAAAGTAATAGTTTCAGTCTTGTGATTGGTTGTTTGTGTCGAGCCGCTCTATGTGACACAGCTTAAAAGCCAGCTGGTCCAGAGAGAGGGGTGTGGTCACCGATCTCCTATCCTAGTTGTGTCTTTGTGAGTTTATTACAGCTTGTGTGGGATGAAGGGAACAGGGACTTGTGCCTCGCCAGTCTAGCTCTGCTTGCCTCTCGTCAGCCACGCTTCAAGTGGCAGTTGGAATGCAGACTAGAGTCCAGAGGGAAACACCGCTAGGCTAAGGCTTCCCCGAGGCGTGCACAGTAGACGGTGGTAGTCTGCGCTCTCTCTGTCTCCCCTCTGTCTCTACAGGCCGAAGTCAGTGAGAAGGCTCTCACCTCAAACTGCTCTGCGAGAAGCAGAGCAACCTTCCCGGCCTCCACTGCGAGTGAGCCTAAAAGTATCTCAAACCTTAGTCCTACTGTTCTGGAACCTGCACCTGTGTTGTGAAGGACTTGTTTCGTTTGGAGCTCTTGAACTCATACTGTGTCTAAGTTCATTAAAACTTATCCCGCAGTTGCTTCCTCCATACCCACACGACATGACAGTCCTCCCCCATCCAAGGGCAACTGCTGCTTAAAGCTCCGGCGAAGATAGTTATTCCTGTTGTCGTGGACTAGAGACTCTCAGCTACTCCTCCAATATAATCTACCTCTACTGACTCTTAACTGTACCAACTCTTAACAGCCGTAGATGGCCAATGTGTCTAACAGTGATTACGTTTTTTTTAAAACAATGACCTTCTTTTGCTAGTTATCTCCATAGACTCTCTTTCTCTCTAAGTCGACCAGATGGTTTCCCCTTTTGAGTCTTGATTCCTTCCGAAGTTGCTTCCTCCATCTCTTTTTTCCTCACCTCTGTGGTCTTTGGCTTGCTCACAAGGGGTTCGGACCTGGACTCTGTAAAGCTGCTTTGAAACAACTTTGGTTGTAAAAGTGCTATTTAAATACATTTTAATTGGATTGAATCGAATAGCCCCCCTTGCCCTGCAGGTTTTTGTGTTGTCATGCTCTAACACACTCTTAAACTTGGAGGGGCTTGTTAACAAGCTGATTAGTTAAGTGTGTTAGGGCCAAGGAAATCCTTAAATGTTAGTTACTGGGTGTTATCTCTAAAAAAGTGTGTGAATAAAAGAGCTGGGTAGAAGTGTAAATGTTACACAGACATGTATTATTGGACCTAAGATTTGCAAACCTATCCTGTAATTAAAATCTTTTTAAGTGCTGTTATATCAACACCTACCAGTATTAATTTAAGACTGTTATTCGAATATTATCCAATGGCATTACTATTAATTATTTACTTTTGGTCATGTCTGTAGCCCCCTCTCAAGAGTGGATCACAGGATCAGTTGACCCTGCTTCCCTGCTGGCTTTGACTAACATTTTAGTGCATCAAAAATTGATTGATTCATTGTAAGGGCTGTGTGCTTCGTTTACAGAAACTTATTAGGTTCGTGAGTGTTTAGTGCAACATCACAGCTTTTGCCAGAGTTAAGAGCCTCAGTTTGAGATTTAAAAAAAAAGACACTTTGTGTTATAGATTAGATGTGTTCAGAGCTACTGAAGTGTGTATATACTCTTTTTAGTGGTGTGTCACTCATCATTATTAAATCATCAACACAGCATCTAACCACATGCTGTGTTTAATGATTTTGCAATGGAAACAGAATTAGCTGGCAGTTAGGCTATCTCAACCATTTACTTTCTCAGACATATGTATACACAGTGTCCAGTGCTGCTAGTGGAGCGATTGATTCCTGCATCTCACACCACAGACAAGAAACCTGAGCTGTAGAGGAAGTTTGATCTCATACTGGTCTCATAAGCATGCTCTCTCCAGACAACACATACTATACTGTCTGTTTATCTCAGACAGACAGACAGACAGACAGACAGACAGTCAGACAGTCAGACACACACACACACACACACACATACACACACACTTGAAATCTTTTTTTGAACCCACCAATCACATTTCTCGAGAGAGGATTCAACTATTTTTCAGAGGTAAATTACCGCTTTGACAATCATGGGTACAAAAACACCGTCTGCGCCGCACAGCACGACTGCCTATCACTGCGGATACAGAACAGAAGTCAAGTCAAGTCAAGTAGTTTTTATTGTCATTTCTACCATATACACAGTACATAGTAAAAACGAAACAACGTT
>JBBIGA010113853.1:0-10539 GCA_037576975.1 Alestes dentex | reverse complement strand
ACACACACACACACACACACACACACACACACACACACACACACACACACACACACACACACACACACACAGACTTCCTTCTCATGTTAGACACAAGCATGGTAAATGTCCTCTCTCCAGAATCTCCATATGGTTACCATATAACTTGCCCTGACTAGGAAACACATTTCAAATTAAAGTCTGTTTGAAAAAGAAATAAAAGGCTATTGTTTGTTGTTCACAAAAGCTCTTCAGTACAAAATAAAAGCCCTTTGTTGAGTCCCTGTGAGCGTGTTTGCGTGTTAGCCTTTGGGACATTAAATCTCAGATGTGGCGCCAGTGTTAAGATGTGTCATGATCAAGCACTCACCTACAGCGTAGAAAGCAACACTGTCCTTCCTAAACCAAACACACACCCGCAAGGTCTTACACACTGGTCATGCTGTGACGAAGTAAATCAGAGCCGGGGGGTAGAGATGCACAGGGAAAAAATTATGTTTTATAATAGTGTCCTATGCCACATAAGAGTTATTGTCTTGTTATAAAGTAGGCCCTCACAATTCATCATGTTATATTAATTAAAACTTTAATGTAACTGCAAATGACACAACCAGCATGGATATGAACCCTAGTCAAAAACATTGTTGTGTGTACTAGTCTCATGTGTTTAAAGGTTCTGCAATTACTGTGTGGGAGTTCATGCACATCCCACAGACGCTCAGTCAGGTTGAAATGTGTAGGCCAAGTCAACATCTTGAATTCTTTGTCATGTTCCTCAAACCATTTCTGAAAGGTTTTTACGGTGTGTCGGATCACACTGTCCTGCTGAAAGAGGCCACTGCCGTTAGAGAATTCTTTAACCAAGAAGGGCTCTGCAGCAGTGATTCATCAGACTAGGTCACCTTCACCTTCTTCCACTGATCCGAGGTCCAGTTAGGGCGTTCGCCCTGCGATCAGAAAGCCGTGGGTTTGAGTCCCAAGACTGCTAGTGGCACCTCTGAGGTTCTCTTGAGCAAGATACCGTCCCCACACACTGCTCCCCAGGCGCTGTGCTCCTGGCTGCCCGCTACTTCACTTGGTGAATGGTTTAAATACAGAGAATGAATTTCACACTGTTCACACGGCTGTGGTGTGTTCACATATGACCGAATGGTCACTTTAGTTCATTTTAATTAATTAGTTAATTTAATAACTTGAATTCGGATGTACACATAACCGTTGTAGATGCTTTGTAGTGGCATTCATTCTGAATGCTCTGTGAGAACGCAACCCCACACACAGCAAACCACGAGGCACTGTGTGTTCTGACAACTTCTAAAACCAGCATGAACTTTTTCAGTAGTTTTTGCTGCAGTAGCTCTTCTGAGGGACTGAACCAGATGAGCAAGTCTTCCCTCCGTAAATTCAACAATGAGCCTTGTCCAATACCCTTTCCCGGTTCACCAGTCATCCTCCCTTGGACCACTTTTGGTAGATACTGTGATGACTACATACCAGGAACACCCCACAAAACCTGCTGTTTTGAAGATACTCTGGTCCGGTCATTTAGTCATTTAAATTTACCCTTGCCAGCTCAGATCCTTCCGCTTACCCATTTTTCCTGCTTCCAACACACCAGCTTCAAAAACTGACTGTTCACTTGCTGCCTAATATATTCTACCCTTTGACAGGTGCCACTGCAATGAGATAATCAATGTAATTTACTTCACTTGTGAGTGGTTTTAATGTTATGTATGATGAGTGTATATAGTTAAATATGGCTATATTTGAAAGTGTGAAAACTCAAAGAACCATTTCAATGCTTAAATGCTTCTTTTCTGGGTTCACGTAGTTCCAGTCTATGGTGAAAACCCTGTTATATATACTTCTATGGAGAGCTTTTTAAAAAGGGCTCTATAACACCAGTAAGATTTCCTCTGTAGTCACATGTCAAACAGGCATACATGCATGGACGACAAAAATAGGATTTTGGAAAGTAAATTCTAGATAATAATGGTGTTTTTTTTTTTTTTTTTATTAATTTCACCACATATAACAAAACAAAATTGCCGCTGGCTGAGTGAATGGCAGAATGAAATGCTCATTGTCTGAGCCATCTGATAGTAAGAGGAGTTTTGTGACTGATCTCAGACTGTACTGAGCTACTCTCATGCGGGTGCAGGCTTTGATCACTGCACTGAGTTGAAGACGACTGAAGAGAATGTCTGAGCACCTGGGGGCCTTTGGCAGGTTTGGTAGAAACTGCACTGGAGTGTGAGTAGATCATACACTTGGAAAACGGGAGAGCATGTTTAAGTGGAGCTGTCAGGTTGTGAAAATGTTGTGATGCCTTGAAGGTGCTGATTGTCTTCATGATTTCTTTTTGTAAATTATGGACTAAACAAGAGAGTGGCCTTCTGGTTTGTTATCAGAACACAGTTCTTAGTTCTTAGTATTAGTGCACATGGCATGGGCTGTTTGCACATCTGGGAATGAACTATTAATGCTGATTGATATATACAGGTGTTGGAGCAACGTGCTGCCAATCAGGTGATGCCATTTTCAGAAAAGGCCTCGATTATTTCAGCAAGACAATGCCAAACTGCCTTCTGCGCGAATTACAGCAGCGAGGCTCCATAGTGGAAGAGTTTGAGTGCTGAACTGGCCTGCCTACGGTCCAGGCCTGTCATTGAAAATCTAATGGCATTTAATGAAACACACAAATCAGGCAAGAATAGGACAACATTTCACTTTCAAAATGTATCTCTTCAATTTCCCAAATTTCACAGTAGAAGCTAAAGGAAGCGGCGATCCAACACAGGGGTAAACATGTTGTAATAATAAATATATTGTGTTATTATTTGTGTTGTTGAGTTCCTCCATTCACATTTGTGTGTTTGGGCATAAGTACAAGGAAACTGCCCCTGAGATTCACAGCATTAGAAGTGCCTAAATCCTTGCATGACCAGGAACCATTAGTAGGTCCAGGCTTTCATTTCTCACTCTAGTAATTAAAGATTAGCTCAGCCAGGTTGCATTTTTTCCACATGTCATTACAGTATTATAACAAAAGAAAAAAATTAAAATTAAGTCAGGGTCATTATCACAGAAAGAAAAAAAAAAATAACAGAGTTGCAGAATACTCGGCACATTTTTACACTCACAAATCTCTCTGTTATAAAGAGGTTTAATTGGTTTCCCTATTTATTGGTTCCCAATTTTTAAAGGCTCCAGAAGTCACTGAAATAAAGTGTGAGACACGAACAAACAGATTGCTGTAGATTGTAAGAGCTTTAAAACCACAACCGTGATCTTATGCCAATAAAACCATGAACTCTGAGATTGTGGTTTTGGATTTTTTGATAATGGCACTGTGAACCACTGCATATTACGCTCAATAAACTGTTTGACGTAAGAGCTTGGCTTTGCTTTGTTGACCTGCTTCTTTAAATGCTTTATAAATCAAGTCTTTGTTTCTAGAGACTCGCCTGTCTGTGAACTAGAAAGAAAATAATTTTGAAAACAATGTGGGACATACACTTCCTGTCATAAATTATTAGAGTTTATATAATGTTTAATAAAAATGACATAATAATATGTTGTCTCTGTATTATATACATACACTTATCTCTTCTCTGTCATAAATATATATATGTGTGTGTGTGTGTGTGTGTGTGTGTGTGTGTGTGTGTGTGTGTGTGTGTGTGTGTTTGTGTATGTGTGAGAGACAGAGTTGATTGTGCTGCTGGGTTGAGAATAGTCCACTAAACAAAAATCCAAAATATCCAGCAGGCCGTGTCCTGTGACCGGACACTTTACGTTTACATATTGGAACGTGTAAAACATAAAATATAGCATGACTTTTCCATGGATAGTTTTTGTGTTTTAATTTTTTTCCTCGCTATGTGAAATTCAGCAAATAAAAAAGTAAATGTGTATTACAATTTGTAGTAGCATGTGTATTAGAAACATACACACATCATTTAAAAGCACTGATGCATTTTCAGGTTTTTCTTCATGCAGGTCACGAGAGGAAGCTAAATGAAGACACACACACACATACACACATGCATGCACACACACACACACACACACACACACACACACACACACACACACACACACACCACTACTGTGTCAGTTTTAATGCAGAGCTGAGAATGATCCACTGCCCAAGTAATGCCTGCTCACTGGTGGTCCTTTGGGGGTCCTGGCTATTGATGAACGGAGTAAAGGGAACTAGCAAATGCAGTGAAACAGATTGACGACAGTCTGTAATTGTAAACTTCAAAGTGCACCCATATGGTCAGTGGAGCTGATAAATTGTGAGTATATACAAGGTTGGTGTGTGTGTGTGTGTGTGTGTGTGAGTGTGTGTGTATGTGTGTCCCTTCATTTAGCTTCCTCATGGAACCTGCATGAAGAAAATCAGAATCAGTGTTGTGTCTAATGGAATAATGTGTGTGTGTCTAATACACATCCTTTACAGAAAACAAACTACTGCACACTGTAATACACAATTACTTTTTATTTGATTAATTTAACATATTGGGGGAAAAATAAAATCGCAAAGTGCATTTCATGCAGAAGTCATGGTATACTTTATGTTTTACTCTTTTCCAATATGTTAAACTAAATAGGAATAATGCACTAAAAATGTAAGTGTGTTCTCGGTAGAGGGTGTGTGCTTTGTCCATGAGGTGTTTGAAATTTCGCATATAACTGTATATATTTTTATCATATTATAATTATAAAACAGAGACCATTGGATAAAAATGAATGTGTGTGTGTGTGTGTGTGTGTGTGTGTGTGTGTGTGTGTGTGTACTCTTCCAGAGACTGCTGTCTCACAGTTTCTCTCTGGTTTCACAGTAATGCTGGCCAGCTTCACCCTGTTTTGCCTCTTGGCCTGCAGCCACTTCCTCTCCTCTCCACTCAACCATTTAGATCAGGAGCAGAAACACAGAAAAAAGAACCAGTGAGGAGCAGGCCAACATCTACTGTACTGTTTTACATTATCACTCTCTCTGTATCTCTTTCTCTCCCTCTCTCTCTCTCTCTCTCTCTCTCTCTCTCTCTCTCTCTCTCTGTCTCTGTCTCTATAACACACTTTTGCACCTCCATCCAAAAAGCCTAGCCGCATTTTCCACACACCAAAGAGCTGCTCACACACAGGGCTGATCAGTCAGAACATAAAGCCATGTCTCCTTCCTCCCTCTTAATTAGGCTGTTTCAGCTGCATTTGATTGTAAACAGCTTTACAGAGAGTTGTGCTGTAACACTCTTGACACGACTTCCCTTCCAAGTCTGCATGCTACAGGTCTTCCTCTTCAAACATTTGCTTTTGCTGTTCTCAGGACTTAAGTTCAGGTCTGATGCATGCAAATTAGATTAGATGTTCAAACTAGCCTGTTTGAAACGACATATATTCCCCACTGGCACAGTGTTCCTGGAACATAAGGAGGTAAGAAGATTAGTCTGCTTCAGGTCGTCTCTGAACTATTTCCCATAGTTTCATCCTGACAGATGTTTGACCTCTGGGTTAAATTAAGCCTGGATGGTTCGACTGAGAGTTTTCACTCAGCATCTGCACAATTACTTTTACCTTGCTGAGCTGTGACTCCCCCACACTGACAATTCCCACCACCGGTGACACACGCTTCTCCAAGCATCCGGCTGACCAGCCTGGAAAAGCAATCAGATAACCATCCAGCGTGGCTCCAGAACCCGTCTCTTGATGTTAATGCTAAGCTGTGGTGACATTATTACCTTATTTTAACTGGGAATGGTTTTTATGACCCTGCTAAATTAAGCTCTGTAAAATAGAGTTTTGAGGTTTTGTCCTTATTTGGGGTAAAACACAAGCCTGTGATTAAGCTGTAAGATGGAGTGGGTAAGGAAAGTGACCTCCGTCTTACGGCATGACCGGTCATGCCTCCAAGCTGTGCTAATGGAAGAGTTTGAACTGAGTCTGAGCACATGTCTCTCAGAATAAATTATGCCAGTTTTTTTTTTTTTAAAGAAGCTTCTTTAAGTGGTTACAACCACTTAAGTGGCATCAGACATATTTTACGATGTGGTCTGCTGGGGCAGCGGCATCTCCGCTGGGGGCAGAAAGAGACTGAACAGGCTGATCTGGAGGGCCAGCTCTGTTCTAGGATGCCCCCTGGAACCAGTGGAGGTTGTGAGTGCCAGGAGAACGGTGGCTAAGGTGTCATACCTGTTGGATAACATCTCCCACCCCATGCAGGAGACTCTGACAGCACTGAGCAGCTCCTTTAGTGGCAGGCTGCTGCACCCATGATGTGGGACAAAGAGATTCCATAGGTCTTTCCTTCCAACCGCTGTCAGACTTTACAACCAACACCTCACAGTTGACCACACACACCCAAACAAACACACACATCCAAACACCATGGTAGTTTCTCTTATGTGCAATATTACTTGAGTGCAATTTTTCTGAAGCAACACGTGCAACTTTTTTTGGATGGAACTATTACCACTGGGCAAAATGTGCAATTTAAAATGTGCAATTTTTCTGGTGCATTTCTACTGTTACTGTCTATGTCTGTCACTCCATTGTTTACCCGCGTGTGTGTGTATGTGTGCGTTTCTACAGTGTTCTCCATGGGGTGCCGTTTGTAAAAACAGCTTCACACATTTTGAGGTGTCATTTTTTCATCATTTAGCGCAATGTTCACACAATTTTCACACATTTAGAGCTAAATGTGTTTTAAAAAAAAACAGTATCACGTTTTGGTACATTTTCTTGCTGCATAAATGTTAAATTTAAATGTTAAATCTAAATCTAAATGTTAAATCTTAAACCTAAATGTTAAATCTAAATGTAAATGTTAAATCTAAATGTAAATGTTAAATCTTAAATCTAAATGTTAAATCTAAATCTAAATGTTAAATCTAAATCTAAATCTTAAATTTAAATGTTAAATATATAACTAAATGTTAAATGTAAATGTAAATGTTAAATGTAAATGTAAATGTTAAATCTTAAATGTAAATATTAAAACTAAATGTAAATGTTAAATCTAAATCTAAATCTAAATGTTGCTTTTACAAAAGGCGTGAGATATCCTAATTGGCCATGCCCCTTTGATTACAATTGGCTGTTACTTAGCAGGGGGCTGGACTGCTGCTGTGATATTCCCTCACCAACATGGATTGGTTTTGCCTTAAATTATCTTAAATCTAAATGTTAAATATGAAAAATATATCTCATACTTTAATGTGAAACTTCACAGTTAGATAGGGCTCAATGAGACCTTTCCAAAGACCCCTCGTTTGCCATAATAGCCCCCGGGAATTCGGAGTTATTAGCCGAAAACCGTTCACTGCGGACAAAATTAATAGGACACCCGGGAGAGGTGAGCGGTTTTCGGCTAATAACTCCAGATCGCCGGGGCTATTATGTTAAACGAAGGGTCGTTGGAAAGGTGTCACTGAGCCCTATCTAACTGTGAAGTTTCACATTAAAGTGAGAGATATTTTTCATATTTAACATTTAGATTTAAGATCATTGAAGGCAGATCCTCCATGTTGGTGAGGGAATATCACAGCACGCACTCCAGCCCCCTGCTAAGTAACAGCCAATTGTAATCAAGGGGCGTGGCCAATTAGCATATCTCACGCCATTGGTAAAAGCAACATTTAGATTTAGATTTAGATTTAACATTTACATTTAGTTTTAACATTTACATTTAAGATTTTACATTTACATTTACATTTACATTTAACATTTACATTTAACATTTAACATTTACATTTACATTTAACATTTAACATATATTTAACATTTAAATTTAAGATTTAGATTTAGATTTAACATTTAGATTTACATTTAACATTTAGATTTAAGATTTATGCAGCAAGAAAATGTACCAAAACGTGATACTGTTTTTTTTAAACACATTTAGCTCTAAAATTTAGATATAACATTTAGACTTAAAATTTAAGATTTAGATTTAGATTTAACATTTATGCAGCAAGAAAACGTACCAAAACATAACACAGATTTTTTTTTTTTTACACATTTAGCTCTAACTGTGTGAAAATTGTGTGAACATTGCGCTAAATGATGAAAAAATGACACCTCAAAATGTGTGAAGCTGTTTTTACAAACGGCACCCCATAGATCTTACATTTACTTATATATCCACTCTGTATATATATACATATACGCATTGTGTACATACATACAACTTGCCTAAGTCTACATATAGTTTACATATACATATATGTATATATTTTACAATACGGATGTCCATATTTTATGTTTTATAGGCTACATTTTATACTGTACAGTTGGTGTAGTATTTTATTCTATTCTATTGTTTTCTTAATTTTTGCTGCTCTTAAATTTGTACTGTCCACTTTCTGCCATGACAAAGCAAATTCCCCACTTGTGGGACTAATAAAGGTTTATCTTACCTTATCTTATCTTTAACCATATAAAAGTACTTGCCTCTTTCGGTCCTCAAAGGGACTGTCATCCTTACAGGGGCTGACAACAAACCCAAAAACAGAGGGGCTGGGACAAAAAGCAGACATGGAAAAAATGATAAATCAGGACATTTTATTATTTGTTTTTATTTATTAAATAATTTTGAAATGCAGAGCATGTAAACAAAGCAAAAACATGACTATGGTTTCTAAATTATGAATCTGTTCAAAAAAAAAAAAAGATATTGTCCTTGTATTGATTTCATGGTTGTTGTTGATAGTTATGGATAAATCAATCAGTGATCTCAGTCTTAAAAACAAGCCATGCCGGGCGCTTTATGCAGCACAAACAAAAGCAGGTTGAAGAGTGAATTCTGTGTTAATTTCATAATCTATTATCAACTGCTGAATTAAACCTTATTCATGTATTTTTTAGAAACTAGGCTGTTAGGCTCTCTTACCCATCTTACCTACTTTTTACTGTAATCTGTAACCTAAATAGCTTTACCCCTATCTAACAGTGCTAAAAAGGCAGGAGGAAGCAACATCATATCAATTGAAATATCAAAGTTGTTGAACGCAGGTGATTAGTAACTAATAGTGGAAAGGGAGCTTCTGTTAATCATTCTGACCCTGTCATTCTGAAAGTGCGACACTGGATCTGTTACTAAATGCAAATGCATTAAATGCACTGATGCTGTGGTTTTGCCTTCAAGATAGCAGTAGCTCAACCAAAACATGCAATAAACCAACCTACATTTAAATAATTCATTTTCAAACAGAAATTGAGTCAGTCGCCATTATCCCTATATCTAAACTCATAAAAAAAGCAATGCAGGACATATACAACAAAGGGAAGTCTCAGCTTTCAGTTCAAGAATTCAGCACAGTCACAAAAGAGGATTATTAGTGTTGCTTCAGGACTGTAAGAAAACAAATAGCCATCTCACTCACTACCCTCAGACTGTCTCTGTGTGTATTTTAAATTCTAGGACAAGGGTGCTGTTATCTTCTCCAGGCTGAGATGTTTTCATAGTTTCAGCTTGCCCAGAGGCCACAACATGCCTTTCCAAGTCCCGTGTCTCCAAAGCTGCAATTTTGGTTTCAGCGTAATCATAGAGTACTCTCTCAAATACTCTCAAAATGTTTCCACTCGGATTTTTACCCGAAGTTAGAGGAAAACACTTTGCCATAACAAAAGTTGTGCAAATTTATGCCATTAAGTCGTGAAAGTTATGATCCAGGTCTTTTCACACAGCTAAAGACTTTGGATGATGTTCCATTACAAAAACAGAGAAAAAAACATTGCAGACCAAAAAACTCCAGGGGGATTAATGGCTCGGAGACAATAAATCCAGCATGGTATGTCAGAGACATCCCCCCGCTATAAGTCAGCAATAAGACATAATGACAGTCCAGACTCCAAAATAAATAAAAACCTCCAGAACAGCTGGGTCATTTCACACCAACTCACCCTCGGGACAGTCCAGTCTCTTTATGGATTGTGCTGAAAAAATCAACACCAATTTATGTAATGTAACCAAGCAAAATTTCAAATCTGATTTCCATTTTTTCTCTCACTGCCTTATTCTTGTCACTACTACAGAAATGTACCATGCAGCAGGATGTATGTGTTTTAGGAAGAAAACCTAGAAACTTTCCAGTAAAGTGTCTTTTGGTGAATAGTTATATGTTACAGTTATATATGATATTATATATATTATTAGTCTTTCTTTCACAAAACTACAAACCACACTTAAGTGGTTCACTTCAAGTTCATTACATACAAATATGGCAAACAGACAAGTCTGTTTGTGTGATAATAGCATGGACTCAGTTCTGAGCCTAATTTAGCCCCCATAGGAACTCTGGCAGGAAGAGGATACGAAGAGTGTGTGTGTGTGTGTGTGTGTGTGTGTGTGTGTGTGTGTGTGTGTGTGTGTGTGTGTGCGTCATTGTAGAGATGTATGATAATAGCAGGGACTCGGTCCTGAGCCTAATTCAGCACCCTTAGGTACTCTGGCAGGAAGAGAATATGAAGAGAAAGAGTGTGTGTTTGTGTGTGTGTGTGTGTGTGTGTGTGTGTGTGTGCGTGTGTGTGTGTGTGTGTGTGTGTGTGTGTGTG
>JBBIGA010113842.1:0-10540 GCA_037576975.1 Alestes dentex | reverse complement strand
TGTGTGTGTGTGTGTGTGTTTGTGTGTGTGTGTGTGTGTGTGTGTGTGTGTGTGTGTGTGTGTGTGTGTGTGTGTGCTTCTCACTGTCCACAGCCTGTATACATTCTCTTCACACACAAATAAACTTCTGCAAGGGGCGTAATTCAGTAAGTATAAGCATCACTATAACATATAATATCAAGAGTGTAGTCCAAACAGCCTTTGAAAGCAGCTGTGGCTCATCTTTCATAACAAATGAGGGCTAAGTGCAGTAGCTCTTGTCCAAACGTGAAGAAAAAAGGCTAAAGCATTCCTTTACAGTTCTAGGTACTAACTGGGGTAAAACCTCACAGGACTGTGTAGATGTTTGGGTAAAACTGAGGTAAAACGACGTGGAAAAAAAATGGAAATATACTATGCCAAATACACAAATGCAGGGTATAGGTACTATAGAGAAGTAACTTACACTTAAGCTATTTCTAACAACACAGACAGTAGAAAGATCAGGTGATCAGAGACACACTCACGAAACCTTTTGCTGTTAAATCGCTTGTTTTAACAGGAAAGTAAATGATAAAGATCCCATAAAATCAGTCCAGATACTAGTACACATTCCAGCACCCGCTACATAAAGCCTCTTTCACACAAGGACAGCAACCCTGAACTTATCTAGACATTACCTGGAGGAGCTGTACGTGAGAACACACATGTCTGAATCAGTCGGGTTGGACACTAAACAGACCATACCGTGTAAGTTCCCTAGTATTAAGTCAGTGTAGTTACTGATTGAGTCCATGTGTGAATGAAGCAGGTCATTTTCCCAAGAGTTCACGGCAAACGAGTGAACTTTATCATGGGACTGGAGCAAATACATAAGAAAAGAAGAAGGTTCATTTACACAAAGACACACGAAAATGTTTAACTCCAGTCAATAAGGGCCGAAGACAAAACAGACAAACACAAGAGTTAAGACCAAATTATGAACCGTCTACCTAATCACTTCATGTCTCGCCTCCTGCACGCTCTACCCAGACGCCACTCCTCGTCTGAAGCACATGGAGGTCTTCCAGTAGGTATGAACCAGCTCAACAATCTCAGGCTGTTCTCTACATGTGTTGAAAGGGCAACTCCAGACAACGTTCAAGCCTGATTCTCTGAACATGATTCGTAAATGAAACGACTCTGCTACCTGCTACTCCACATAGTGCCTTTGTCTGATGTACTTTCCTGCACAACCATGAGACATGTGCCTTATTCACTTCGTATCTAGAATGTTTTAAGCATCTCTGTGTAATTTAGCTGGACTGTCTGGTAACTTACTATCATTTTACCCGAGATGTGACTAGACATTACATCAAGAATGAAGTCAGCATTCCTTCTGTTATCTCTCTCCTTAATTTAAGCCGCCCAGTTACTCCCCCACCGGTTTCAGATACGAGCAGGGCTCACTCTCGACCTCGAAATTCAGTACTGGCTGTTTAGATCCCTGGAGCAAATATAATTTGTAATATACCTAAAAAAAATACATTCAAATTTGGCCAACGACCGGCCCATGAATGACCCATTGGTTAATTTTTTATACTGACACTGGACTTCTGAATTTATGGAGACGATTAGAAGCTGGCTAGTATTTTAGTGCTGTATTTATGGAAACACCAGAGCTAGTGTTAATTATTTTTAGTGCTGAATTTACGGAAACAGCAAGGTTAGATAGTGTTAGTTATTTTTAGGATTGTATTATTTGATACAGTTAGGAGAGTTAGCATTGGCTGCTTTCAGTGCTGAAATTATGGAGACAGTTTACAGCGATTAATTTAATTGATACAGTTAGCTAGGCTTGGCTATTTTCAGTGCTGTATTTACTGACACAGACAGCAAAATTCGCTGACATTAGCAATATATAGTGCATTATTTATGGTGAGTAGTCAGGCTATAAAAAGGGCATTAGAACAAAATTATCAATAAATATTGGTGTAGAAGAATGCAGTGGTATGATATTTTTGGCCATATCGGTCAGCCCTGCTGCAGTCCTCTCCAGTTTTAGGACTGTGTTTACAAACACAATCAGCCCTTGCATGCCCTGTGTTTGCAGAGCGTGATAAGAGCTGGTGTGTGTGTTTTTGTCCCCTGGGATCTGCTTCGTACAGAAAAGGGCGGCAGGGCAGAGCAGGGACCAGAATAAGAGAAAACTTTCCCACTGTGAGGAGGGGGGTCTTTCATACAACCACATATTTACATGCTCCTGCGATTTAGATTCACTGTTTGCAGAGTGCACTTTGTGCCACGGCTCCTCTATAATGCTGCGCTGGAGCACTGCATCGTCCACATATAGTGCAGCCCCAAAATTCTACCTTAACAAACAAGAGAATGACTCAACCTCAGTTAGATCACCTTCTCACCTTAATGAGATAGCAGCTTAACTGTAAAAAAAAAAAGATTAATTTCTAATACACTTCACACTGCAGACAGCCACAGAGGAAGCACGTCAATGTATGCCAACCAAATGTACAATATGTTACATGGCATACATAATACCTTATAATGTGTTATGTAATCTGTATAATCTCTCATAAATGGGTATAGTAGCATACTGAAAAGCAACAGTATGCATGAACGCATCAGTGGCACAAAATCTCTGTTCATAGCAACACAGCAGACACATACACACTATAACACCACTTTATATATACACAGAGTAACATTATGAATTCTGTAATATATATATATATACATACACACACACACATATATATATATATATATATATATGTAAAGGCATTATAAGGCACGTATGTATGCCTATTTGTAATGCATTATAAATGTAGATGGCCAGCTGGTGGCCTCGTTGTTAGAGAGTTGCCGCTGTGATTGAAAGGCTGTGGTTTCAAATCCCAGGACTGCCAGGGGCACCACTGAGCAAGGTACCATCCCCACACAATGCTCCCCGAGTGCCACTGTCGGCACTCAGGTGAATGCATTAATTGCAGAAGACTTAAGTAATTTCCTCCAGGATCAATACAGTATGTAAAAAAATTGACCAAAACTTTTTTTTTTTGCTTTCCTACTGATTTGTAGAGCACCAGCTTGAAATTATGATTTTGTACATGCAGGACACACAGTGACTGTAGAGAGGGCTGAAAAAAAAACAAGGAAAGAATCCAGAGAGAGAGAGAGAGTGAGAGAGAGAGAAGGGTCAGGACAGGGCAGCAGTGAGTCAGTGTGGGGAGTTGGGTGGGAGAACGGGGTGTGGATTGGGGGGGGGGGCGTTTAAGGTCAGTTTTTGGAAAAGGAGCCCATGTGCTAAAGAGTTTAGCGTCCAGGGCTCATTGTGTTCTGCTTTGAGGCAACGGTAGAAACGAAAACAAACAAGGAAGCAGGGCGGGGTCAGGTTTCATCAAAGCAGGATTTCTCACTAAAGCTGGATATCTTAAAGGGCTCATATAATAGAAACACGAAAAAATCTTGGGACCATGAAAGGTGTTATATTAGTGAAAGTAATTATTCTTATTCGTCTTATTATTAAAACAGAATGTTTAGCTTTTCTTTATGAGGCATTTGATGCAGTGCTAAAACATAATTAAAGTTTCAAATTATGCCATGCATTCAGTCCATATAGGGAAACTAAAAACAGCCTGTTTTGAATGCATTTTTGTGACATCACAAAACGTACAAATATCCATCTACACAGCAGTTTAGCCCGGCCCTTTCATTTTGAGGTTATAAGGAGTGTTTCAGCCCAGAATGTTTACTGAAAAAGACATAATACAGGGCAGCCAGTCAGAACAGAGTTACAGTTGTATATGAAAGTATTAAATGCATAGTCTGTTTAAATCTAAGGGATAAAGAAAGGTTAGAAATTGGTCATGAAGAAATCAGAACTGCTATAGACTGGATGGGTAGAGTTTCTTTCCTAAGAAGTTAATGGGCAGGCCTAAACTGCTGTTGAGTAAATTGGTGGAGTTTCATTGGTATAGAGGTAATGGGTGGGGCTAAACTGCTGTAGAGCAAATGGGTGGGGCTAAACTGCTGTAGAGTGAATGGATAGGCCTAAACTGCTATAAGATGAATGGGTGGAGTTTTAATGTATAGAGTGAATAAGTGGGGCTAAATTGTTTAAGAGTGAATGGGTGGAGTTTCATTGCTGTAGACTGAATGGGTGGGAATACACTGCTGTAGAGTGAATGGGTGGAGTTTCATTGCTACAGAGTGAAGGGGTGGGGCTAAACTGTTCGAAGCTCAAATTGCAAGAAGATACTGGCTGAATGTGCGGAGCTAAACCTCTGTAGCTTGAAAAGGCATCTTTACTTGTCTATAAATCTATAAATTTGTTGGCTTTGTGACACCACAAAAGAAGAATTCAAAACAAGCAGCTTCTAAACTATGAACTAGAGGGAGTGGGGAGTGAACAGTACAAGCTGGTTTTTAAAAACTACATCGTACATCAAAAGCGAGGGAACTTCAGTTTTCCACAACATGGGTCCTTTAATCTGCCTGGTTTAATGAAAAATCTTGTTTTGCAGAATACTCCAACTGCTGCGCAGACATTCTCAGCTACAATCTGGCAAAGCAATAAACTGTAGAGGCACCCCAGCAATTAAACTCCAAGAGTTTCAGTTTGCTTGGCGGTCGCTCGGTAAGCGGCTGCAGGACGACTTCATTCACTCCTACTGTATATAAAACGCTCAACAAGGACTCAAAAATAAATGCACAATAGTTACTCTCCCATTCACATGGCAACAGGGCCAATAAGGAAGGCGCACTGCTGAAGCCACACAATTGTTCTCCTTCTTTATTTCTCTCTATTTTTTTCTACTCTTCCTCTTTTATTTTTTCCTCTGAAGGACTTGGCACAGGCAGAATGTTTCGGTGTGTGTTTGTGTGTGTGTGTGTGTGTGTGTGTGTGTGTGTGTGTGTGTGTGTGTGAGGGAAGTGCACAAAGAGAGCCAGTGTCAGAGAAGGAACAAATGGCTTCTCACTGCATTCCACATACTGGGTGTCAGAGGTCACCGGGCGGCCCCCACAGAGTGGACAGCAGGCTCAGGGTGTGCCCCCCAAAAAAGCTTAAATCTAAACAAAGTAGAATGAAAGAAAGTAGAAAACGTTCAAGCAAAATAAATAAAAAAGTACAGAGCCTGGGTCGGATGGTTCCTATTGGATGGTTAGGAGGAGGGACACGACCTGTTACAGCCTGTCCAATTCAGACAGCATTAACTTTACAGGCATGTTATTAGCATAAATATTATTATTATGTAGTCTATATTTACTGTTTGCTAGCATGTAGTCCTGTATGGTATTAGTCAAGTCAAGTATGTTTTTCATTTCATTTCGACCATATACACACAGTACACAGTGAAACTAAACAGCGTGCCTCCGAACAGAACTAAACACCACAAGACCACATGTGCATATATAGCAGCAACAGGACAGAGAATGTGAATACATGTTATTAGCATGTAATTAGCATGTTATTAGCATGGGGCAGCTGGTGGCCTAGGTGTAAGGGCGTTCGCCCTGCGATCAGGAAGTCGTGGGTTCGATTTCCAAGACTGCTAGCGGCACCACTGAGGTACCCTTGAGCAAGGTACCGTCCCCACACACTGCTCCCCGGCCGCCGTGTTCCTGGCTGCCCGCTGCTTCACTTGGTGAATGGGTTAAATGCAGAGGAAGTATTTTGTACTGTTCACACTGTGTGCTGTGGTGTGTTCACGTATGACAGAATGGTCACTTTTCACTTTTTACATCTATTTTACATTTATGGCATTTGGCTGACACTCTTATCCAGAGCAACTTACAATCCTTAGTAATGGGGACAGCCCCCCTGGAGCAACTGACACAGGCAAGTGTTTTACCCACTAGGGCACTACCACCCACTTTTACTGTATGCTGCAGGTACTCTACATATTGTATTCGCATATGTGTTATTAACATGTAGTCTATATTAATGGTATGCTAACAAATAATCTGCATGCATGATATTAGACCATATACTATTAGTATGTACTCTAAATATATGGTAATAACGTACGTTATTAGTGTGTAATCTATATTTACCATACAATAACATGTATGTTACATGTATGTAACTAGCATGTACTGTACCTATAGTGTATTCTAACATGCACTATTAGAATACATGCATTAACATGTATTCTAAACTAAACTAAACTAATCAATGAACATTTATGCTTTGCTTTTGAGGGACTATCAGACAGAGACATGCTGGCAGGCTAGAAAGACTCAGTGAAAAAAGTTTTTTAAAATTAAACCAGGTGTTTACGGCATGTGGAGAGGCCTCTTAAAGACGAACCACAATATTTAGACTTCAAAAAAGAACTCCGGAAGAGCCTTTACATTCGGATAAACATATTGATTCAGGGTGATAGAGTGGTGGACACACATGGACTAGTGTGGTTCTTCACTGGCATTAAGCCATTGTCACAATACAGTAAGGCCCATTGTTTGCACTGAATGATGAGGAAGCAGATTAATATCACACTCTAGAGAGGCTAAGACGATGCTTACATCACCCAAAAAAACATCAAAGGGCTTCAAACAAAACCAGCATCCACAGCTGAACATCTGGACCAAGAAACGCTTCAAGGTGGTCGAAGCTTATGTGTTTAGCAAAGCTAACATACTGCAGTCCATGTTTATAGATAACAGTGTGTCATACAGTATAAGAAACCACATAAGCAAGTGTATTTAAGTGTAAGTATAAAGTGACCGCTTGTCATAACAGTACAAAATTCTTTCTCTGCATTTAGCCCATTCACCAAGTGAAGCAGAACACAGTGCCTGGGGAGCAGCAGGGACAGTACCTTACACAAGGGTACCTCAGTGATGCCACTAGAAGTCCTGAGATTCAAACCAATGGCCTTCTGATCGCATGGGCAGCTCCCTAACCACTGGGCCACCGGCTATCCCAAGATGAGATTGCCCCAAACTGAGATTAGAGATTACTGAACACCTCCACATGTTTTAAGGCACCAGGCTGAAGCTGGGTTCCTATTAGGCAACCTTGAATTTTCCATTCCAAAACATTCTGGCTACCAATTTCACTGACAGGTCTGCGGCGAGTGTGTGATGATTTGGACATACAGTTAGCAGCATGTTAGTTGGTGGGCTATAAGCATCCATTACTTGATATCTACATTAGCCTTGTAGCTCTGGCACAAAGACTAAAGAAGCAAACATCAGGCACCAGACATGTCCTTACTGGTTAACTACATTTGGGGTATGGGAGGGGTCAAACTATCACTTTTATGTCACAGACTGGAATGGGCTATGAAGATGCTTACATAATCTGAGAAAACATCAGAAGGCTTCAAACAAACCCATCCATCCACTAAGTTTTCTTTCCAAACATGTAAGATTTAGTTCCTCCTAACAATACAGCCGTCCCTGCTTCGACTCTGTAAACAGACCTGAGCAGCCGGTGACAGATCTGCAACAGGCAGCGGGGTCTCTCCGGGTCAGCTTGAAGCTCAGTCAATGCAGCTCCGTTGACTTTAACGGGTGGACGTGTGAAAACAGCACTCAAGAATATACACACACACACACACACACTGCTGTTACTGCTATATAAGGGCGTTCAAGTGAGTGCTGGGGGTACTTTGCAGTTTTGTTAAACTCAGCTAAAGTTCATTCACACATCATAGGGTAAAATAGAATAACTAGGAAAGTGCACTGCTGCAGAAAATGTAGATTGTGAAACTTAAGCAATTGCCCAGTTGCTAGGGCATCTCTGGTGATGCTAATGGTTGCAACGGCATCCCACGTGTTTGCTAGAGTAGTCCAAGGTGGTTACTTGGGTGTAGCCTACTGATTGCTAGGATGTTAGGATGTCAAGTGGTTGTAATAGTATACTATGCGGTTGATAGGGCGTTGGTAATGTATTGGTACCATACTGAAATAAGTGGGGCGACAATCTTAAGTAGGATGCGGAGGTGTTTACGTGAGGAGTTTGGGACAGGGACGGAGGAATATTGGGGGATGATTGGGACAAAGGGAGTTTGTGAGCAGGGGAGGTTTGGAGAGTGTCTGAGAGGTTTGGAGAGTGTTTGTGGGGCAGGCGGTGTATGGGAGGGGGAGCGATTGTAGAGCAGAGAGGGATGTTTAGGAGTCGGAGAGGAGGTGTTTGGAATGGGGGGGGGGGCTGTTGGTTTTAGCAACTAGCCTATTTTGTGCAATAACAGTACTAAAGCGCTGGATGGCCGAGTGTATAATCACACTCACACACACTATCATCAACCTCCTGATTCACAAACACCACAGAAAGGTAGAACCACCCTCAGCTGCTGCACACAACACACACAGGCCTGGTGTTATTTAAAGTGCAGAAGATTCTTCAGAACTGAGCTTCTGTTGGAGCTCCGTACAGACGGGCAGTTACTATGGCGATGGCAGTGTTTTTAGATTACTTCTCCAGAGTTAGACTCGCCTGACGCGACTCTGCTCTTTACCCGAGATGCGCTCTAAAAGCCTTTCAGCTCCGCCGTGATGAGAAGCATTCTTTCACAGACACTTCTGATGGAGAGGATGAGAGATTTATGAGGGAGCTGCTGAAGGAGAGGGAGGAGTAACCCAACCGCACCGCAGGGGAACGGGACGAAAAAACGCAGCCCACGTGCCAAACACACCTGAAATACACAGGTGAACACTTCCCAGAATAAAGAAGAACATTAATCGTGAAACCACAACTAACTGCAACCACTTCGAGTTCCAAGCCCTCATTTCTTTATATTTTGCTTTGAATCACCTTGTAGGTGCAAAAATACTATTTTACGCCTATTCAACTGTCTTATCTTTGGCATTTTGAGTAGATTAAATGAAGGAAATGGGAACAAATGTTTTACTGTGACAGGGTGTCTAAATATACAAGTCGCCAAGATAAAGGAGTTCCAACCACTCAGCATTCAGCACCACCAGTATAATGATCACCGCCTGATCATCTGGAATCATCTGCTCCTGGTTCTTCACTGGTTCAGGTGAAAATCAGATGGCTTTGTTATGCTTGAATGATTCATACGTAGGTCGCTGTGTGTCTTAACACACAAAACATTCCTCTGAAACCGGTCATGTTCAGGGACTGGACTGAAAATGAGAGTTTTGAAAGTCCTTCAGGAAGCTTAGAGAATTGCTCCTCAAGGCTACATTTCAAAATACTAGAAAGTCTGGATCTTTGGAAGAAAAATCTGAAGAAATGAGCAGTGGCTCAAGCAGTGGCACAGTACTTATCTTCAAAGAGACCAATCACCAGCAGGATCTCATTGACGCATTCATTTTTATAGTCCTGTAAAATGAAATGTCTGCTTTTATAAATTGCACGTATTTGATTACTCAATCAATCAGCAAAATAATCCTCAGATTACTAATATAATCAATAGTGACAGCCCAAATAGCAACACAACCTTCTGAAAAACATACACCTCCTTTATACTCATATTGGAACAGCTATTAGCATGTTGTAAATAAGTAATTACATTACATTGATTGCTGCCAAAAGTACACACTAACTTTAGCTTTGAAAAATGATATTAGCTATGCTAACATATTTTAGTCCAGGTTTATAGCTAACAGTGTGTCAGTATCCACATAAGAAAGTCTATTAGAGATCACTGAACACCTTCACATGGGCTGAGGCCCTGAGCAGAAATTAATCTTCCTACACACCACCTTAAGTCGAGCAGCAGTCACATTCTGAGAGCCATTTTTTTTTTTATTTCCACCCCAACTGAAACCGTAGAATATGTATTTTCAAAATTTTGAACCTTAAGTGGTACAGCTTAAGACATAAAAAAAGATTTTAATGAGAAGCTGTAGAATAGGAAGCCATTTTCACTAACACATTCAAGGTGAGTATCTGATGATTTAAGAATGCAGTTAGCATCAGGCTAATTGGTGGGATATAAGCTTTCATTATCTGTTAGCCTTGTAGCTCCAGCACTAAAAGTAAAAAGCAAAACTTGAGACATCAAACATACTCTGAATGACAGACTATGTTTGCAGTTAGTAGATCTGATTTGTCACTAAATTATCACTTTAAAGACCAGTTTTCTTCATGAAGGTCTATAATGAAGGTCTGTAACACGTACGATGTGCATAACCTGCATAATAACACTGTTCACTTTACTCTCTCTGAGTGTCAATGCAGCCGTCACATCTCATTCTGTCTTTCAGATCCATAGAGACTTGTCTTGATACACACACACACACACCCCCACACACAGAAACACAGCTCACACACAGATATACGCTCTCTCACACACACACACACAAACACACACCCTCATAAAGAAACACAGCTCACACACAAATACATACACTCTCACACACACACACACACCCTCACAAAGAAACACAGCTCACACACAGAAACACAGCTCACACACAGATACACGCTCTCTCACACACACACTCACACACACACACACACTCAAAGAAACACAGCTCACACACAGATACACGCTCTCTCACACACACACACTCACACACACACTCACACACACACACACACACACACCCACCCTCATAAAGAAACACAGCTCACAGATACACGTTC
>JBBIGA010113820.1:0-10540 GCA_037576975.1 Alestes dentex | reverse complement strand
CTCAGACCGCACTCAGTTTATCCAATTTAAATCCCACTCTTCAAGTTTGTTTCCTGTTTCTGCAGGTGTGCCCCAGGATTCAGTATTAGGGCCTCTTTTATTCTTTATCTACATGCTCCCTCTTGGCCATATATTCCGAAAATACATTATCAATTTCCATTGTTATGCAGATGACACTTAACAGTAATAAAACGAAAGTTTTACTACACAGCACTGCATTAATATTGATAACTCCCTCATCCATCCTTCCCCTCAGGTAAAGAGTCTAGTTGTCATATTTGATAGTACTCTCTCATTTCAGTCTCATAATCACATCACCTGGTCCGCATACTTTCACTTACATAACATTAACCGACTTCGTCCCTTCCTAACTCCCCATGCTGCTGCCATCCTTTTACACAGTCTTATCACTTCCTGGATCGATTATTGCAACTCCCTCCTATTTGGTCTCCCCAATAAGTCCCTCCATAAACTTCAACTTCTTCAGAATTCTGCAGCTCGGGTCATAACTCATACTCCCTTAAGAGATCACATTACCCCAGTTCTTCAACAGCTTCACTGGTTGCCCATAGAAGCTAGGATAAACTTTAAATTTTTACTTCTCACATTTAAATGCATCCACAACCTTGCCCCTCCTTATCTATGTGATTTGCTTCATATTGCCACTGCTTCCCGCTCTCTCAGATCTTCGTCTGCCACACATCTTATTGTTCCCTCTGCCCGTCTCATTACCATGGGGAACAGAGCTTTCAGTCGCTCTGCTCCTCGGCTCTGGAACTCACTTCCTCCTGTCATGAGGAACACTGAATCTCTTCTCTTATTTAAGGCACAGCTCAAAACACACTTGTTCAAATGGTTTACTCGCTTTAAACACAGATTTTACCTGTTGTCAAATCTTGTTTATTGTTGCTGATTTAATTTTATTTATTTTAATTCTTGTTTTATTGTTTGTTTTTCTCTCTGTAAGGTGACCTTGGGTTTTTGAAAGGCACCCTCAAATAAAATGTATTATTATTATTATTATTATTATTATTATTATTATTATTATTATAATGAAGCGCCGATAGAAGTTGGCGAAGCCCAGGAACTGCTGCAACTCCCTAACTGATTGGGGCTCCAGCCACTCAGACACAGCTGTTACCTTCTTTTCATTCATGCTGATACCCCATGGGCTGATCCTATAACCGAGAAATGAGAGTTCCTAGACATGGAACTCACATTTCTCAGACTTGGCATACAATCCATGCATGAGCAGGCACTGAAGGACTTTATGCACGTGAGCTAGACTTTTAAATAAATCAAAATATCATTGAGGTAGGACGATCACATATTTATTCAACAAGTCTCTAAATAAATCATTCACGAAGGCTTGGAAGAACGACAGAGCGTTCACCAAACCATATGGCATTACAGAATGAAAATAATACCCGGATGTAGTGCTAAAAGCTGTTTTCCACTCATTGCCTGCTTTGATGCGCACAAGATTGTACATGCTCTGCAGGCCAAGCTCGGTGTAGATGCGTTGTTTGCTGGCCGACGAGATAAGTGGAAGAGGGTGTGGGTACTTCACAGTGTCCGCATTGAGCCCCCGGTAGCCGATAAACGGCCTGAGCCCGCCACGCTGCTTTTCTGTGAAGAAGAAGCTAGCCGACGCAAAGGACATGGATCTGTTGATGAACCCCTGCCGGAGTACCTCTGTCACATAATCCTCCATGGCCTTGGTCTCCACCTCTGACAATTGGTAGACCCGGGACCAGGGCCATGTTGTGCCCAGCAGGAGGTTGATCACACAATCCCACGGCCAGTGCGGAGGGAGGTGGGTTGCCCTAGCACCGCTAAAAGCCACGGCGAGGTCCTGATAGTCTTTTGGTATATTTAGTGGTAGATTAGCGAGTGGCGAGTGGGTGTTGTGTAAGTGCAACCACGATAAACCTACTTCGATATGCCATTCAGCGCGCTCTAGAACTAGGAACTGTAACTGTTCTTGGTCTTTCGGCCACTGTAAATCATAGGGGCTGAGTGATTTGGGTTATGGCCCGAACACTGACTAAGCGACCGTCTAGGGCTTTCACTGGAATTGGGGCTGGCAGGTTCTCCACCAGGCATGACAGAGATGACACTAGAGCTTGGGAGATAAAGTTTGCAGCCAATCCAGAATCTATAAGAACAGAGACAGGAAAAGAAAGGTTAGACACACAAAGAGATGTGGGAACACAAAATTGGGTTAAAGTCTGAGTGTTGGTTGGGACCACCAAATTCAGGGGCATGACCTTTGTGTGTCGGAGAGAATATGTGTCCAGCTGATGATCTCCTGCCCTACAGTACAGGCAGAGACCCCTGCGGCACCGTCGCTCCTTTTCTTGTGGAGACAGGTGTGATGACAACAATTGCATGGGCACATGCTGCTGAATATGTTGTTGGAGGCGTAGGCAGCGTCTCAGTACGACTGGATCGGAGGTGCGTGGTTCGCACTGGGGAGGTCTTACTCTTGCTTCGGCGATGCTAGCCAGATGGCTAGGGAGATCAAGCTGTCCAGAGAAAGGCTCTCATCGCAGTAGGCGAGCTCTGTTTGCAGCTCGAGACTCAAAACTCTTCTGTAGGCTTGTTCCAGCCACTGTCGGCCGCAAGAATGCGAAAACCGATGGAGTGATCCACGGCTGAGTTGGTACTCTGGTGGAGCTGGAGGGATGCTGCTGCTCTTACCCTGGTCCGGGAAATCAAACATGATTTGAGCAGCTGGATCAGCACCGAGACTTTCTGGTACTCCATCATCTCGGGGAAGTTCCTGCACCCCAAAGACCTTTCTGGTAGTGATGCATGTCTCAGTGCTCGGGCACACACAGTCGTGATCTGGGTCGGAGCCGGAGGCACTGGTGCAGGTTCTGGAGGCGGTGGCTGGGGGAGGGTGAGGACCAAGTACGTGACGACTCCAGCAAGCTGGTCCAACCGGCCCTGTTGCTCCACGAGCACGGACAACCAGTGACAACACGAGACTAGTTAAGTATAAACAAGAGGTGATTACTCCTTGATACAAAACAGGTGAAGCATCTGGCCACGTAGTTGGGTAACCGCTAACGAGCTGGTCTGGAACTGGTGGGTTGCCAGGCACCAGCGAAAACAAAACAAACCTGCACATGGACACAAGGGGTTTCCTCAGACTCAGAACTCCAGTGACGCCACCCGCTGGAGGCGGGGCCGAAAAGCCCCAGCTGTGACATATCCAAACACTATGTAGTGGAGTACATAGCGTAGATTGAGAGACTGTGCTTCACACTACATTTTCAAAATAATTTCAGGCAGAAAAAAGGCTTTTTTATCATTAACTGAGATGTACTTCTATAGGTTGCAAAGTTTTATCATGAATGCCTGCACTGGTCAACCATGTCTATCAGCTTGGAGTTTCCGGGCAGTGATAATAGTGTTTCCATAATCAGAATCAGAATCAGAATCAGAAAACTTTATTTATCCCGGAGGAAATAAGATTTTGCTGCTAACATTAACAAGATTACAATGCTGATGATTTATATCTGGCACTAAAGAAATTAAACTTCTCTACTCTGGTTAGCCTAATGGCACTATGCTTCATGCTTTAGTACTATCAACCATGAGTTAAAGCTTCACCAACCAATCAGGCTAACACAGCAACTGTTTTCTAACTAAAGCAACAGTCTAGAGGCTCTCGAGGACACAGAGGGCACAACACACAAACGGCCTTGAGTCAGGTTCATTTGCAAATTATGCACAGTCCACCTACGTGTTACAAAACAGGTCTTAACAAAGTTTTTGGATGTATACAATTGGACGACTGGTGAAAGGATACAACACATAGTGCCTAAATTGAGACAGGACTAGTCTTAAAGTTGTTTTTTCACTTCTCTGGAGCTGTTTATCATGTTCTAAAACTGAGTCGAAGCCAGTAATGAAAGGCATTTGTATTTGCTGTGGTCAATTCAAAGCTAATTAAACCCGCATGTAGGCACACTATAGATATATCTATGTAAATGCAGCCTGTTTTTGGGCTCAGTATAATTATCTCATGTGGAGAGGTCGCACAGAGTCAGAAGAACAGTGATTTCTCCTGAACCACCCCCACCCCCACCCCCCCCGCCCCCCAGTAATGGGTTTTACTGTAATGGGTTATACTGTCGATAAATGTAGATAAATCTCAGCTCAATCACATCCAATCAAAACTGCATTCTATCACAATTAAGTCAGATCTGACAGAAAATAGACATAAGCTGTCAACACAGGTGTTTCCACACACAGAACAGACAGAGGCTATTAATATGCAAAGAATCCTACACTGACTGGGACATGTTTAGGGAGGCTGCAACCTAAGTTGGCTCTACCAGTCTGGAGGAGTATACAACATTGATGATATACCATGGCTGATGTGAGGAAACCTCCTAAGTGTCAACCCACAGAGGGCTGCCGTATCAGACACCACTGCTGGTTGTGTGCTCAGAGGATGTGCGGACCAGCTGCCAAATAAGTTGTTAGTGTCCTGACTCAATTGCCCTCAATAACTATTGACTATCCCATCGCACACAAGCCTATCATCACGAAGTGGTTTGTCATGAGGCACATAAAATTACAGATGTCCCCCTCAGTTTGTGGATGATGACATCATCACCACCCTTCACCTGGCCCTTCACCCACCTAGACAAAAAGGACACTTATGTTAGAATGCTATTCATAGACTTCAGTTCAGTCTTCAGCACCATCATTCCTCAGCATCTGCCTGGGGAGCCGAGCCTTCTGGGCCTAAACACCTCTCTTTATAACAGAATCCTAGACATCTTGAATGAGAGACAGTTAGGATAGGGAGTAACATCTCCAGCACCACCACTCTAAGCACGGGTTCCCCCACAGGGCTGTGTGCTTAACCCTCTGCTTTTCACACTGCTGGCCCGTGACTGTGCAAAACAAAAGAGATAGTTGTTGGGACTAATAAAGGTTTATCCCTTGACTTCAGGAGGTCACAACCTGATCAATTCCCAATTAGTATCAAGGGCTCCTCAGTGGAGATGGTTCAGAGCACCACGTTCCTTGGTGTTCACATCATGGAGAACCTCACATGGACCCTCTACAGAAACCATCACCAAGAAAATCCACCAGTGTCTATACATCCTGTGTAGACTGGGGAGAGCCAGAATGGGAAACACTTTCTTCTCTCAGGCCATCAGACTCCTCAACCAGAACTGAAACTTAACTGTACCCCCCACACACACCTCCAAAATACTTCAGTAAATAGCCTTCTGTTTTTATACTGCAAATTCTCTGTCCTGCTGCTGCTATGTTTGTACAATTATATTTATTGCTGTCTACCTCTGTTATGCATTTCTGCACATGCAACTCTTTCCTGCTAGACTAAAGTAACCATCATAATATTAATTTAGGCTACTACTGTAGCAATTGTTGACTGCACTAAATGTTGTCTTGTCTGGTTGTTTTGTTGCTCTTGTGTTTTTCTTCCACTCTCTTTGGTCCTGTCTTTTGGAGTTCTGTTTCTGCTCTTGTGTTGCACCATGGTCCTGGAAGCACATTGTTTTGCCTCACTGTGCACTGTGCGGATATGTTTGAAATAACAATAAAACTACTTAACTTGACTTTAAACCCTCTTAAGTATGCTTCTGTTCACTGTTATACATGGAGCAACATGTTGCTGAACACCATGAAAGCTGTCATTCACAGCTGACCAAACCAATTAAGAATACTTTTTTCCATGGATGCAATGTTAGTTTTGGATGTTTTCAAACTTCTAGAGCTACACAACATTTGTCCCCAGAATGACCACAGTCTGAAAAATAGGGTCTATGCTGACCTACAGTATTTGTCTATCAGTCAATTTAAATTTAAATGTACTTACCTTTAAAAGTGTGATTAGTGATGGTAGGCTATTTTTGGCTTCTGGCTTAAAATATTAAGGTAAAACATTTGTTAAGGTTGTTTGTTTGAGTTTCTCTGATTAGTGGTTGGCCATCTTGAGTTCTGATGTAATCTTGTCATTGTACAGGACAGCTTTGCCATTATAGTATTAATGCTGCTTAACATCACAGGGCCCTGGTTAGAGTTTTCCCCGCTCTGGCACAATTAAGCAGCTCATTAACAACCATTTAATAGGTTGAAGAGGGTGCCTTAAAGCAGGAAAACATTAAAACGTACAGTGCAGAGGGTCTCAAAGACCGGTGCTGAAAATCTATGCTTTGCACATTAAAATATACACCAAACGGTGACCATTTATAGGCATACAACATACATTCATTGAAAATAACATGTTCTAAATGCATTTATTTTAACATAACTGCCTGGGAACAGTAGCTATGAAAAAATGTAGAGCATTGAGAGGTCTCTTACATGTATATGCATTTTGTATTAACTGGTTGATTCTGCACTTCTCACTTTTTGTTAAACATTTTTTGGGGCACCCCACTGTACCTTTTAACATAAAACACAAGAGACTGCATAGTTTCCAATTGTTTGCAGAGTGAAAGCCCCATTCTATTGACTGGAACACCTCATGTGTACACTGAGGACAGAGAAGTGACTGCAGTAGACTAAACTCTTTTTCAAAAATGATCACAACATAAAACATCTGCTGTCACATCCTCCCCAGCACTATGGATAAGCTCGGCCTCTGATGTTTGCACACTTCAGTCACGCCCCTGGATGTTATTTGCTGTTGTAATGCAAGTTAACTGCAGGTGCACCTGTTAGGATTTAAAGCTGAAGCTGAAACGTGGTCACAAACCATGTTGAACGTGCTCTGTGAGATTGACTCCAGGCTAAAAGGTGTCGCAGAGCACTGCTGCACTTACTATAGCAGTGGATCAGACCTGCACATTGTTCTGGATGACTTTTAGCCCATTCTTCCAGGCAGAACTGCTTTAACTCTGTCATATTCCTTGAATGTCTGATGTGTATGGCTCTCTTCAAGTCATTCCATAGCATCTCTTTTAGGCTGAGGTCTGGGCTCTGACTTGGCCACTCCAAAAGGTGGATTTTCTTGTTTCTGTTGTGGACTTGCTGTTGTGGACTTGCTCCGAAGTTGGGGTCATTGTCCTGTTGCATCACCCAACTTCTACAGAGTTTCAGCTAACGTTAACACATTCTCACTTTATCCTCAATAATTTTTTATTCACTTGGGAATTTATCTTCCCAACGATGACTGGAAGCTGTCCAGTCCCTGATGCAGCAAAACAGGCCCAAATCATGATTATTTCCTCCACCACGCTTTACGGTTGGGATGATATGTTCATGATGATACGCAGTTCCCTTTTTACGCCAGATGTATTCCTGCGTTTTCTTTGCAAATAAATCTTAGTTTCATCGATCCACATCGATTTTGCCAATGCCGCGGTGGAGTGTCAATGTGCTCTTTTGCAAACTTCAAGCATGCAGCAATATTTTTATTCATAAGGCTTCCTTTGTGGTGTCCTGCCATAGAGACCCTGCTTGTTCAATGTTCTACATACTGTAGACTCATGAACACAGATCATAGCCAGTTCAAATGATGCATTCAAATCTTTGGCTGTCACTCTGGGTTGTTTCTTTACTTCTTTATTCTTTATTGATGAGTCATCATTGTGCTCTTGGGGGTCATTTTGACTGGGCGCCCACTTCTTGGTAGAGTAGCCACAGTCCAAAAGTGTCTCCATTTACAGATTATTTGCCTAACCATAGACTGGTGAATTTCTAAATTCATTTAAATCACTTTGTAGCCCTTTCCGGCTTCATGTAAATCAACAATTCTTGATCACTGATCCTCTGAAAGCTCTTTTTGGCGAGGCATGGCTCACATAAGCGTATTCTTCTTGTGTGGAGCAAACTCCAAAAGCTTGAAATTCATTTTCCTAACAAGACTCCAGGTATGCTAAAACCTGACTCCAATTAGCTTTTTTTTTTAGGTCATTAACTCAGGGGATCACATACTTTTTCCACTAGCACCATGAGGTTTTTATGGTTGTCCTCAAAAAAAGACATGAAAAATCAGAATTTCCTTGTTATTATTTTAGACACATTATATTTGTCAATACCTTTGACATAGATGAATATCAGATCACATTCTATGACAAACTGCAGAAAACCATGAAATTCCAAAAGGTTTACATACTTTTTCTTGCCACTGTAATCTTGATGCTCAAGCCATATGAAACTACCAAGTATAAACAATCTTTTGTCTCTTTTTTGTTGTCAGTACAATCACATTCATGAATGTCTCAATAAGATATAACACTGGATCAAATTGGGGTGATAATAAACAAATAGAAAAACTAACAAGGTATTCAGCAAGAATAGAAGAACAAAATAAAACAAATATGCTTCCCTGTCTCACTAGCCTATACCAAGCAAAAAAGAAAAATGCGTTTCTCACATTTTGGCCTATAGTACTTTCATTAAATCACCCAGAAATGTACTGTGAAACAGAGGACGAGAGCAGTGGAGATGCATGAAAGGCCAAGTACGATCTGATGCACCAATGGAGAAGTAAGAAGTGTTGTAGTAATTACACATATACTTAAAGGTAATTAGATAATCAATATAATCAAAACAGAAATTAAACATATACTTAGAGGTAATCAATGTAATCAATGTACTTAATGCATCCTAAGGGAGAAAATCAATATATTCAGTGTATGAGTATGTATTTGATTGTCTGTAAAGCCACGTATACTTTTTGTTAGTTTGCTGATTTTCTCACCGCCGTTACATCTGGCACCCTGAAAGATAGGACTCACGATCTGCGAAACCTGGATGTCTGGACCCTGGGCCTGATCAAACTGGGCTCTCGTACCCAGCGCCAAATTTTCAGGGAAGGAGAGGAGGGATCCAGCCGCAGGCCACACCGGCGCTGAGGCAAACGAAGGGCGTTAGTCTTACCCCAAACCCATCAATAGGTGAGAAAATCCTTCACTCACATCAGGCTGGTTAGTTTTGTAAAACCGTAAGTCCAGTCTAGAGGAGAATTGATTGTTTTTCCGGCGCCTGAAGTAGGTCTCTCTAGATCACGGTTTTTGGGTCTAAGTGTGAGTAAACCCGGGTGACAGTTGTGAACCCCGGGGCCCGTTGAGTCCGACCTAGACTGATAAATTCTCAGGGCTATCTGTTTTCTTTTCAGCGCCTGATGAAACTTTCTAGAGTTTGGCTTTCCTTTTGAATCTCTTTAGAGATTATTATTTTTCTCCTTGATAAAAGAAAAAAAATTAATCTACTGCGTATTTCATTGTTGAATATTGGTTTGTTGAAATTGCCTGTGTATTGGGTTGTTGGAATCTCCTGTGTATTGCATTGGTGAATACTGAATTGTTGAAATCTCCTGTGTCTGAGTTGTTGAAATCTGCGGTGTGTGTGTAGCAGTTCAAGGTCGTCACGGGGACCTCATCTAGTAAACAAAATGCAGAGGCAAAAACTGAGTGCCCTACATAGTGAACGAGTGCACTTTTCGGACACAGCTTTTGACGGGCAATGTTTACGAACAGCAACTCTAAATATGAGATTTTTGAGCTGTAAATGTTGAGCAACAGCACCTCCCCTGGCTACAAAGCCAGACGCGCTCAGCAAGACCAAGCCCCTCCCCAACACCAAGCCCCTCCCCAACAACAGCCTCCTCCCCAACAACACGCACCTCCCCCACAACAGCCTCCTCCCCAGCAACACGCCCCTCCACAACACTACTCTCCACCTCCTCCACCATTTTTACCAACACACACAAATGGACACAAGTGAACCGGGAGATTACATGCACATGTAAATGTATAGGGAGGGGGGCTACCCAGAGGGAGAGAGAGAGAGAGCAAGGACAAGCAGAGGAGGGAGGGGCAGAGGAAGAGCGAGAGGAGGGGGGCAAACAGGAGCTTGGCAGCAGGGGCAAACAGGAGCGTGTCACAATTGTGGGTCATTTAACCATTATTTTCGTCAGTGTCCAAAAGGAGGGGCCCACAACAGCAAGGGTGGGGAACACAGCAGCCACAATGGAATAATAAAAAACAACAACAGTCGGGTAGCCAACAGCAGCAGCAGCAGCCATGGAGCCTCCCTCACATACATGGAGGGAGGTTTACGAATCAGATGATGAGGAATTAAATTCAGGTACTTTTTTGTAGAAATCGTTCCCTCATGCGAGTTTAATGCCAAGAATCAATCTCACAATTATGGGCAGGCCCACTTAGTTATTAATTGACTCTGGGGCAACAAATTCAGTGCTGAGAATGGGAGATTTTCCCGATGTCCCGCTCTCTGGGAAACAGTGAGTGGGGTAATAATTAAAGAGAAGTACTCTGTTCCTTTAACATTCTATCAAACAGACAACTCCTCTGTGATGTTGAAACACTCATTCCTGATTTCTTCTTGATGCCCTGTCAACGTTATGGGCAGAGAGCTGATGTGTATGCTTGGCATTCAACTGACATGCAGTGGCAGAGCCAGGGGGGTGTCCGGGGTGGCACTGGACACCCCTGACATCTGATTGGCCACCCCGGGTGCCACCCCAAAATTTTATTTGCTGCCGGCAGTTCCTGATGCTGATTGACATCTCATATGT